>PRKT01000008.1:4428683-4505650 GCA_003671525.1 Saccostrea glomerata
TATATATGTTCAGCGTCGAATTGTTTGAAGGCCAAACCCCTTTACAGGTATTGTCATTGCGCGCTTAAGGACAGACCAGAAGTTCCTTAATAATAGATAAATTTTTAAAATAAAAAAGAGTTTGTCATTGAAGTATTGTTACTTAAACATGTTTACTAAAAAAAATTGAGGTACCTTACCAGGCATTTCTGCAAGATACCAGGGGTAGTTTTCCTGATATCATCTTTTGGGGAAGAAAAATAATTTTCAAATTTCAAATGGTTAAGTGTTTGGATTATTTAAAAACGTTTAGAAACTGGTTTGGAAATCAGAATGTTATTAAATATTTTGAATATTTTTCATATATTACGAAGATATACAAAACAGATTTTGAGGAACATCTCGTCTGACGTTAAATATGAATTTAACTTTTCTAAGTCAAAAGCGTACTGACGTTCCCATTTTTTACTGTCAAACTTTGAAAATTACTGACAATGTTCTGTCTTTACTGTATAACTTAGACAATTACTGACGTTTTTACTGTCTCTGCTGATAAACAAGTGCTGACATAGTATCACTGATAATTACTGTCCTAACTGATCTTGCTCTCGGGGAGGCTGCAGTGTGTAAAAATATATTTTTTTAAAATAGGGACCACTGCAGCAAAATAAATGTTTGGTTGTTCTAAATGGTACCACAAAAACACAGATAAAAAAAATTTCAAGTTTAATTTTTTTTACGCAAACAGCGATATTAATCTTAAAATCCACTGGTACAAATCCCAAATTCTCACTGGTTCTTCCAAAAAAAATCTATCAAGGTCAGTAAACATGGTAGATAAGTTGTGATGTTGACATACACGAAAAATAACACATATATCACTAGCTGTATCCGGGTATCCGAACCGGTTGTGACATGTTTGGATGAAGTGAAAATGGCGGAGTCAATCAACTGCTGCGACTAGAAGACAGTGTGTGTTTAAAAGCAATTATTTATCTTGTATCTCAGCGATAAATCTTCGTATTTAATGCAAAGAAACTGTTCCGATGGTGACATGCTTTATGACAACGTAACATGTTTTGATGACAGTGTTTATAAAACTGTGTACTGTTTAGATGAATTTGACTTCCAAACATGTCACAAACGGCGCGGATACCAGACAGTGATATATGGATCATTATGAATATTTTTGGATCGATTTCTTTCTTGCATACCTACATTTTTGAAGTCCAGGTAAGAAATGTTAATAAGGTATTAGGCAATTATAGATAATTTGAACCGAAATTTGTGCAGGAGTGATTCACTCCCAAATTTGCACCATAATGGAAATCCTAAGGAGTTGTAGCCCCCTCCGAAAAAAGAGAGAGCGACATTATAGCAGCTACATCGCTCACCCTTACTCCGCGCTATCGAGGGAGGTGTTATATAATAATTGAAAATAAACAACCTGAATGTAAAAGGCACCTTAATGGCTGTGAATTGTTTATGCTTCAAAGTTATGTTTTATTTTCTCACTATAAGAAGAAAATGTTTGCTAACTTTAGTCTACTGGTTTATACGATTTAAAAAAAAATGAAATAAGAGAGAAAGTAGTTAGTAAATAATGGATAATGGATATAAAGCACAGAACACTTCAAGAACCTTATTCTAAAGAATTCTTAGCAACCAATGTAGCCATGTTTATTGTCTGAAGTAAATTTATTTAGTTACACACGTGAGAAGCTCTCGTTTGCGTGCTGAATGAAAACATTTAAATGTTTGTTGGCCATGCATCTTGCTCATTTAAAACACAAAACTTGTTTTCATGAGATCATTAAGATGGAAAACTTTATATGGCAGTCATGTTGAAATATTTACTTTTTTGAGTTATAAAGCGAAAAAATTAAAGGGCTCCAGAATCCCTAATTTAAGGGCCAGCTCCTTTTTAGTGGTGTCAAATAAAAGAACCTAAAATTGTTTTTTTTTCTATATGTTTTATCAAGAAAAGTTTAGGTTAGATATAAAAAAGGAAAATATGTGTAAATTTTTGCTCTGTTTGGCATTTTAATTTTTGACACCTACATTGCATATAGAGCCATTTCAAATACAGAAATCGAAAAACAAAAAAACTGATGTGCACGACTCCAAGCCTTCTATTATCAGAATTTGTGCTCCAGGTTTTGAGGTCTCTGAGCCTTTGTATGGAAATAAAATAATTCTCCGTATAAACGGAAAAAACTCAAAAGCAGCAGTGAATTTTTCAAATGTAAGACAGTATTCTGATAGAATTGAGTAACGTCTTATAAACTCAAAAATCCATTGTGATTTGAAACATTGGCGTCTAGGAAAAAAAAGAATAATAATCTTTAACAACAGAATTAGTAGTAGATCTTCCGTTGGAAACGGATGACCTTAATAAAGGGACGAAGTATGAGTTTCATGGCTTAGGTAAATATTGATTCGTAGGGAGTACCATTAATTATAGGTTTATAATAATTTGAATAATTTTAAAGCGGGTTTACGTATGATCTTATCTGAGATAATATTTGCTCGCAGGTATAATAAGGCATATTATTCATTATATATTATTCATTTTCTTCAACAGTGAATGCTCCAATCCAAATACAACAGGACAGTGACGACAAAAGAGAAGAATTTCTAATGGATCTAAGAAGAGGAGGGCAGCCTGTTTATTACAGAGGAAGATCGCAGGACATTGCACAGCAAGTGACAATGGTCTGGAGATATGGAAAACACAGGAGACCTGACATCGTGAGATCCTGTATAGGCCTGCATCCACACAACGATATTTATATTATCGACAACAAAGCTTACAGAAAACCGAGTAAGGAAGAAAAATATAACGATAAAATTTCATCAATATTAACCTTTGCTCCGTACAATTTTATGTTTCATACATAAAGAGGAAGGAGAATAGAAAACTACCATCGACCATCATGTAACATAAATATGGTCCTTGTTAGTTCATGTGGGCCAAAGTCTCTTTTCCAATCAATATTTGTTTGTCATCTGTCGTTTTCGTTATTTTCTTCTTACCCTTTGACAATTTCATCTTCGCGCCTATTACCAAAAGTCCAATTTCAATGTACCTTTGTTAACAGCATTTTTGAAACCACTATTGAAATAACGACCACTACTGAGATAATTATTTCAATAGTGGTTGAGAGTACATTTCAATGACATAGTATACAACCACTATTGAAATACGATCACTATTGAAATCATTATTTTGTAAGGATTCTTTTGAACTAAATCCAAGTTCTTCTAAAATCCAATTAATATAATGAGCCTTTCAAACGAAGACAATGTTGTTATCTGCTTTGTCGACAGGGACCAGTACCTACTAGTCATGTAAACTATTTATTTTTCTTTCACTTCTGGATTATTGAAAACAGTAGGATAGGTTTTCATTTTGCCCCTCAATCTTTTAATACGCTTAAGGGGGGAAATTATTAATAATAAGGAAAATGAAATGGCGTTTAAAAAATTCCCAAGAAGCAAGGGGCTGCAAGATGAAGTTATGAGAAAGCTTACATATATTTACGAAGTGTAAATTCAAGTTTGTTGAAATAATGACATCCGGGAAGAAGTCATGATTGGGTACTTTAATCTCTAAGTGTAAGTTCTAGTGTCATGTCTTCTGATGTAAAATTGGACAATAAAGGAGATAAAATGAAGTCTATCAATGTAGTCTATTTCAGTCACCTCCTCTCCCTTCTCTTCGGGATCAGGCGTAGATTTCCAATAGGAGATGAAGGATTAACTCTCATTTTCACCGGTAAAATTCTGTGAAAATAAATCTTCACGCAGAATGACTGCAGGAACATAGTGCCAGTATATTATTAATCATTTGACATGAAAACATCCCTAGTCGCATGTAGTTAACATTTTTTAATTCAAATTGATTTCACAATTGAGACACATGAGGAAAGGAAAGTGTCACACAGTATAGTAAAGAAAAAAAATCTTCGAAAACAGAAAGGTCACGATTAGTCTTCATGCACAGTTGTATAAATTCACGCTTTAGCTCTTCTGATCTTAAGGCTCAAAGATATAATGCTGTTGGCATTTGTGTGGTGTGCGATGTGTGTGAACTTTTTTAGAATATCGGAATTAATCTCAAGAAACCTTTGGAGAATTGTCAAATTACAAAGTATCCTTATTCTAAGGGCTCTCATTTATACATTAACTAGGGATGAGATCCATAAACAAGGTGAAATGTAAGGAAAATATAAAGAGAAGGACTGGTTGCTAAAATATTTTTTCTTGTTCAAATATCATTGAGATCTAAACAAACCTACTTTCTTTCTAGATAAAAATTAACAACTCAAGGTTTGTGTGAATTGTAATTTATTGAAAATGACAATGAGTATCAAAAATTACAATAAATGGTGAGATTAAAAAAAACCCTATCCCAATATTCTTTTACATAACCAAGTAACGTTGTATAATGATCCCCTCTGTTACATGTAAAAATAATGTACGAAATAACAGAAGAAATTGTAAAACATATAAACATTACACGCAAAAAGTTGGCGTTCAAAAATAAAAAAAAAAACAGAAGCCCACATAACCAACTGTAATGTTTTAAGAAAACAAGATAGAATACAATAATCAAGCATTTTAGCCGGGCTTATTGCTCAAAGAGCAAATGCCGGCTTATGTCATCCTGTTCAAGGCAGGAAGTCAACCCCATAGTCGCCATTTTAAAGTTACGAGCAAAAATATAGTTCTTATTCTCAACCGCTTTTGAGATAAAACAAACGCTAAATAAAGCGACAAAAATAAAACAAAGTTTTATCTTTATAATTATTAGTATTAATAATTTTGAAAACGTCAGTGCAAAGTCAAAGAACATTGTTCATTAACGTAAGGATTTTTGATAACCAGTGTTATCGTAGTTCTCTACACATACGAGGAAAGGCAGGCGAGGGAACCAGACTGGCCTGTTTGTTTACATTCAGCTGCGATACCAGATTAATTCTGATTCAGACAAAATCGGACCGTGGCATTAGGATTGAAAAACTCACTGTCAGTGTCTTATCATTTATATTGATAGTTTTAAAATATTTTTTCATCAGAATATAAACGTGATTTGTGTAAGAAATTCATTCTACTCTGTAAATGAGCCCGGCTCTCTGTTCTTCTGAGTACTTTGAGTTTTACCATAAACATAAAATGTTTGATAGTTGATTGATGGTGAAAGCTGGGGAAGGTGGGTGGGTGATTTCTTAAGTAAAAAAAATTGACGTGTTTTGTTTTCCCTCTAAATCAGTGAATTGGCGCTATTCTGAGACACAAGAAAATACACGCTTCTGATTGGGTAATGTACACGGGTTTGGCTAATTCCCCGATAAATGCCTCATACATGTTACATATCATATGTTTTTATTTTTAAGAAAAACAGTATATAGTACCAACAAAACAAATGATTACATAAATGTTATTATTTGACAATAATGCTGTGTTTTAGCTCACCAGAATCGAAGGCTCAAGTGAGCTTTTCTGATCAAAATTTGTCCATTGGCTGTCGTTGTCGTAAACTTTTCACTTTTCATCTTCTTCACAAGAACCACTAGTCTAATTTAAACCAAACAACGTATCCTTTGGTGAAGGGAATTCAAATTTGTTCACATGAAGGGTCAAGCCCTATTCCCAGGGGGAGATAATTATGAATTAATGAAAAATTAATGCATCTTCTAAAAATATCCTTCTCCAGAACCCCTGGCTCAGGAAAGATAAAACTTATGTAGAAGCATTCTTAGGTAGTATAGATTTACGTTTGTTTAAGTTTGCTCAAATCATGACCCCCGGGTATAGGGCGGGGCCACAAAGGCTGATTACAGGATTACAAAGGAAGATTTTGGGAAAATGTTTAAAAATCTTCTTCTCCAGAACAACTGGGCTAGAAAAGATGAAACTCATATAGAAGCATCCTCATGTAGTGTAAATCCAAGTTTGTTCAAATCATGAGCACCGTAGGTAAGAGCGGGTCCACAATGGCTGAAAAAAGTTTTACATATGAATACATAGGAAAAATCTTTTCAAAATCTTCTTCTCAAGATCAGCAAAGCTATGATTAGTGATATTAATATGGAAACATCCTCAGTTAAAGTTAATTCAAATTTGTTCATACCATGACCCATGGGGATAAGTTGGAGCCATTATGGGCAATCAAATCTTTACATAAAAATATGTAGGAAAATTTTTTAAAACTCTTCTTCACAAGTATGGCGAAATTATACATGCATGCTTTATTGATATAGTGACATTCTTAAGTAATAAAAAAAAATCAAATCCATCCTCCCCCAAAATGTAAACTTTTCAATACTGAGCTTATTTGTGTTTTGTAACTTCAAGCCCATGTGCTCATGTGAGCGATGTGGCCCATGGGTCTCTTGTTTAAATCTCCTAATGAAGAGCAATAGCATGCCAAGAGTATTGATATTAAAGCATTCGAATGTTGTGTAGATTAAACTGGTTTAACAATAGCGTCATCTTATGGCCCCTGTGTTCATATTGTGATAGGCAAAATTGTAATAATTTTATAGATTTTTAATATTTTTATTATCAGGTTATGCGTCATATCAACCCAATATGACAAAATAACAATAGAGAATAAGGGTACATATAGTCCCAGTTATTTAGAATAAATTGTTAAGATAATAGATGTATAATTTTTTTTTGCTTGTGGAAATTGTTACATTATTGTACAGTGGCTGCAACGTTATTGTTGACAACTTACACGAACGATCACGTTACACGAACGATCCCGCACGATAAACGCACGATTAAACCTGTTACACGAACGATCCTTCAAGCACACGATTCTACACGTTACACGATCTTACACGATTCCTATCGCAAACACACGCTTCTTCACTCAAAATATTTCAAAATATTTAGGAATCGATATTTTCAAAACGAAATACGGTTTTATATCAATTTAAGACACTACTGGACGAAACAAGTGCTGAGAATCCCAAATTTTACTGATAAAGTTTAATAATTACTGATACTGTTCTGTTGTTTCTGATAAATACTGATATTTACTGTTGTTATTATTACTGTTGTTGCTGATATTTTTTGTTGTTTCTGATAAATACTGATAATTACTGTTACCTTTTACTGTTGAGTCTGATAAATACTGATAAATACTGTTGAGGTACTGTCGTTGCTGAGAATTGCTGATAATTACTGTGGAAGTACTGTCGATGCTGAGATTTACTGATAATTACTGTGGTCATTGTTTTTAACCTGGGAATTGGTTTAAAATAAAACAGTCGGCTATGGAAACCTTCAATTATTACTTTCTTTTACTTGAATTATCATGACAATTTTTCATATTTCTTTAAATGTTCTGCTTGTGACAAAATTACATGACTGTATGTATGTGTGCTGATCTCAATTTCGACATTACGTTAACTTTGTGAAAATTTTGAAATAATCAAATGAATTATTAACATAATGAATATATAGAAATAGAATTAATAAAAAAAATTATAACTGCAGAAAAAAATGGAATTTTACTTTTGCATAAGATCTTGTTGAAAAATAAACTGTAAATAAAAAGAAAATTACGCTATCTTAAAAAAAGATCTATCGCCGCCTTTCCCGACTCCAAGAAAATTATGTAGGGAGATCGGTGATCTTTTTTTCAGTAATAAGAAAAAAGTTCTTAACGGATGAAAAAAAAAATCGGGATAAAAAAAGTTTCCTGCAGGTTAGAAAAGTTGCATTTGTTCCGTTTTCACTAGGTCAACTGCTCGAGTTTGGACATTTTTTTGAAGGCCTTTTTTTCTCGAAAACAATTATATTTATCTTGTTAAATGTTCAGTTTTCTGGTCTCTTTTTGTCGAAATATTTGAAAATTTGCTCGAAAATTAGAAATTTTATCCCTTTTAAAAAGTAACTAAGAGGTGAAAACAGGTTTGAATATTTTCGATCTGTGGGTACTGATTTTAATTAATAGTTTATTTATTTATTCATTTATTTTAATGTTATGTAGATGTTTGTAGATCGTCCAAGAATTAAACTCCTCCACATGTACATATGTACAAGTACACACTGTATGCACGTGTAACCGGCAAATGGGGCGAGCTGATTAAAAATTAGATGTTAAGAATCCCTAGCACAAAAGTACATTTGTTTAGTTTGTCTCTTAAAATTTAAATACAAAATCATTTATTATTTAATTAGTTTTGAAATCTCATTAATTTTTTTTATTTGATTTTATGGAATGGGAAATGAGAACTGAAATGAGACTTAATTTAATATGTTACAATTAGTATATGATCAAATTGATCGATTTTAATTTTGCATGGTAAAAAGTTGAAAGAAAAACACCTTTAAATTGATTTCAATTGATCAGAAATCGTTGATCGACCTGTGATTTGGCTGTATTGTGTACATGTCTTCAGCCCCGGGGTAGAACGGGGTACAACTTGTATATTCCATGCAAATTGTAGTGGTCAGCGTAACAATGGGCACTAATTACCTATTGTTCTTCGTCTGCGGCTACCGGTGTTTTCAATAAACAAACTACCTACACTGTACATGTACTCGCTACTTTGGAACAATCTTAAAAGTTTATGGTCGCACGAAAAAAAATTCCGTAATATTGAATTTGATGACGAATAAAATTGATAGAAAAAAATATTTAGAATAGAACACTTTGGTACTATAATGAAAAAAAAGATATAATATTATACATGTACATCATGTACGTTGTACAGACTTATTTTCATTATTATTTCAATTCTCAAAGATCTACCTTTCTTCAGTATTTAATTTCATTTTTTAGTTTTACGCATATTTCTTCAATCAATCAATCATTTATTTGAATCTTTTTTTTACCATTTTACATTAGTATACATAGACCACAAAAACATATAAAATATAGGTGATTTTATACATAACAGTAGGTTTAAAAGGCATGCGTGAATAAGAATCTAAACAAAAAAAATTGCAGGTTGCTATAAATGCAAAGTAAGGGAATTTAGGCCGGGGAGTATATTTTGTTTATCAGATAAAAGAATATCCCGGGGGAGGTGGTCACATGCTTTTTCAAATCTGAATCTCTGCTAGCGACGGTTTGGGACCGGTGAATGCGTAGACGAGAAATTGACTTCACTTTTAAAAAAAAAAGTGTGCAAAATAGATATAGATGCAAAGAGAAAGATTGTTTAGTGAAGCATTTTTTTGAAATAATATTAGCATGAATTGTTCACAATTCAGATGCAGGGAAACTCCACTTCCCTTAATCCGAGAAAAAAAACCTTAAATGTATGGATTTTGAATGTCAGAAAAATGACGTTGTGCATCAATAAATGTTATAATTACTTCAGTTCTGAAATTGTATGGTTCATTGCAATTCACTGTGTAGAAACGGACTAGGGTAAAGTGCGTTACCCTAGTCCAAGATGGCGATAGGCAAATACGCTTCAAATATCCATGAATAAATATCGGTGAATTCTAATGCAAAACACTACTTTGTTTAGCACCATTTTGTTTTGCAGCATCAATTTTCCTTGCTTAGAAAGAGACAACATTCAACTCTGCGTAATTAACAAGAAAACGCGTCATGAAATTTTGCCATAGATTAGGGTAAAGTCTACGGACTGTTTCTTTGCGATTAGGGTAAAGTTTTTTCGAGACTAGGGTAAAGTTATTCATTTTACAAATTAATTGTACACAGAACAAATGCAATATACAATTAATTAATAAAGTTGAGAAAAGGTTTCTGGAAAATATTAAAACAAACTTCGGCTTCCCAAAGAAAACATATATAGGCCTACCGATTGTTTTTTTTTTAAACACAGTTTGCATACACAATATCGAATATTACTCAATTGAATAGTATACATGTAATTATTTTCTGTTTCATAACTACATAGTGTTCAAACATGTAATTATAATATTCTGCAGGACGTAGCTAGGCGTACACAAAAACGTTCTAAAGTTCAACGTTGGTACCCTGCATAGAAAACATGAAAGCAAAATTAATCGTTTCACGTACATGTATCTCGATAAAAAAAATGAATAAAACTGCTGAGTATATGCATATAAATAGATCAGTTTTAGACGATATACTATGATGGGCATAGATGTATCAATATCCACAAACGAAATGATTTTTATGAATTTATAAATATGATAAATATTAATAAAAATTAATACTACTGATTTTATATGTTCTATTTACATTTATATACTTTTATTTCAGTCCGTGCTCAATGATGTGTGCAGTTGAACACACCCGGTGAAACTTCACATTAACAAAACAGAGTTCATGCCCAAGGCACGTAGCAACGGGGGGGGGGGGGAGCAGGGGCCTAACATAACTTTTACTATTGAAATGTTCAATGAAAGACTGACCCCCCTTATTTTTGTTACAGTAAATTTATATATGAGTAATAACATATGAGTATTTTATGCCAAAAAAAAATGTGGTACATGTACTGAAAGAAGATGGACTGGGAAAAAGTTGGCCTTTAAACCTGTTAAAGAAACGCCTTTAAAGAAAAAAAAATACTCACAGAAATTTTAAGAATCAGAAGCCAGAATTTAGAGCTGTATAATTTTTCTCTCTCGAAGAAATGCTCTGCCAGTTACGTCAGTAGATACAGCAGTGTTAATTTTTGCATCGTTTGTCGATCTTAGATCCAGCGACAGAATACTACAAACATCCCACTTCTTGCCATTATGCACACATCAGTGCAAAAAAAAAAACAAAAAAAAAAAAAAACAAGCAAACAAAGAAACAAAAACAAAAAAAAAGAAATTGAAAATTAATACAATCTCCCACCTTTTCTGTATACTTTAATTGATCGGCAGATGTTTGATTTTTTTTTCGCCGCATCTAAATAGAGTTAGCGCTGTTTTTCCTACTCATTTTGTTATATTATGTTCAAGATATACAGAGGATTATAACCTAACTGCAAAAACACAGTCACCTGACCTTACTTATTTTCCTTTTAAATATAAAAAATATATACCCCTACCTAATAATAAAGCACCTGACGTTACTTTTTTTTTCTTTTGATAAAAAAAAATATACCCCTAAGAATAAACCGGTTTATTATTAGGTAGTGGTATATATATTTTTTTTATTAAAAGAAAAATAAGTAACGTCAGGTGCCTGTGCTCAAAAAGAAATACTTCATTACACGTACTCGGTTTATTTCATAAGAGAATTTTTCCGTTTCATGGTGTTTTGTGTAATAATTTAAGAAACGACCTAAAGTGTATGTCTGGTCTCATGCTCAATGGAAAAGGTGAAGATAACGAACTGATCTATAACTGAAAACTTACAAACATTATAAATCTGTGGACAGGGTATAAAATACAGACCCCTGGAAATTGAAACTCCAGAAGTCGGATCAGGTGCCTAGAAGGAGTAAACATCCCTCAAAATATGACCCTTTAGGTCCTGAAACAAGGCAAATGACATTTTACACTTACTTTACCCTAGTCACCAAAAAAAGATCAGAATATCTTTACCCTAGTCAAAAATTTACTTTACCCTAATCATGCTCAAATTTTGTACCCGCAATCTGGCTTTAATTAGCTCATTTCATGCCAACTTTTCGCAAACGCTGTGCTCTTCTGACTAAAATAGTTCAATTTTAACAACAAAATTTATAATATAAGTCTGTATAACGCTGAAACGTAGTGCAGAATAATCGAAGCGTATTTGCTTATCGCCATCTTGGACTAGGGTAACGCACTTTACCCTAGTCCGTTTCTACACAGTGGCAATTGATTCTCTGAGATACTTTTATTCGTGCATATAAAAAATTTGATAAGTATAATATCATAACTTGCATGACTTTTTAAACACACAACTAAAGAACAGACCTTGCCCTATCGGCTATCACTTAATTGTAAACAGTATTTCACCCCCTCCTTTTTGTGCTACAATCAAGTAAAATCATATAAATAAGCACCAAGTCTGTACTGTTCCTTTATACAAAGGTCTCGGACAAATATGGAATTAAAAAAAATTATAATCTCTGCACAAAAGATCGCAAGCCGTAACGATATCCCTATGTCAGAATGTACTAATAATTGACCCGATTCTAAAACGAAAGTAGAACTTTTACACGTGGTTGACATGTATGTTCTAGAACAACAAGCACAAAGTTTGCATTAATGGAAAAAGTTAATTAAGTTATGATTTATTATATTTTGTTTTTTAACTGACTGACCTACTGACCGCATATAGCATGTTTAAGGAGTGGCGCATAATATTAGAAGCCATATGCCCTAAGACTTAAAACTGTAGACAATGAAAAAAGAATTAGCCTAAAGAAAGACGTGTATTTCATTGACTGAAAATCACATTGCATAAGATTTATCTCATGTAGTGTACAATACTTAAGCCTTAACAAATAATTTAAAAGAGAGAGAGAGAGAGAAAGAAAGCTAGAAAGCGACACGATATAAAATTCGCAGGGAGGACATCGGAGAACTAGAGCGCGCTGTCTACATAATATATAAAAAAAATAAATATTAAAAGATGCTTTAATTTAATTATTTAACCCTGTCACATTCTTCTATAAAATAACAAAATGTACGCTTCAAGACTATATTTTATGACAAATATTTAATACTGTCTTGTTAAAATGAGAGCTTAATTTCATAGTAAATGGAAAAGGGGGGGTGTTTCAACTTAATGTGCTCATGCATTCTCAGTTCTCCACACGGTAAAATAAATTGATATTTACAACCATTGACTGTATTGAAGTATTAAAGATACCCACAAAAAGCTTTTGATGACAGTAAACATACATGTGAGAAAAAAAATATGAGATGAGATTTTTTTTAACCTTTATGAACAAAAATTTAACTTTTTAAAAAAGTACTTGCGAAGAAAAACCACTGCAAATACAACAGACTAATTTTCCGCAGATAATGTCATCTACGTGTAAGGAGAAATTTAAAGAAAAAACATAAACATTTATGAAAGCTTATGTTAACATTATGGTCTAAAAATAATTATAATGAAATTAATAGATGAAAACTGAAAACAAATTAATAAAATGTGACTTTTTTTATTTAGAATAATTTATTTTGTAATTGACTGTTACTGTAATGAATAAAAATTTGTTAAAATACTTAAAAAAACAAACAAACAAATAATCATTTCTCAGGCTATTTTAATCCATTCCCAGGTTAAAAACAATGACCACAGTAATTATCAGTAAATCTCAGCATCGACAGTACCTCAACAGTATTTATCAGCAATTCTCAGCAGCGACAGTACCTCAACAGTATTTATCAGTATTTATCAGACTCCACAGTAAAAGACGACAGTATTTATCAGTATTTCTCAGCAACAACTAAAATTATCAGCAACAACAGTAATAATAACAGTAAATATCAGTAATTATCAGCAAGAACAGCACCGTATCAGTAATTATCAAACATTATCAGTAAAATTTGGGATTCTCAGCACTTTTTTCGTCCAGTGGTGAGATTGATATTATTTTACAAATAACATTCCGATAAAAACTTACAAAACGAAATTTACAAGATTCTAAACGCACGTTTTTGCACGATTGAAACCGCAAACGATTGAGTCTGATACACGCACGATCCCGCACGTTACAAGAACGATTACGCATGATACACGAACGATTCTATACGTGTAGAAAAATCCTAATCTTTTAAAGTATTTTTTGTTGGGAAATTTATTTTTCCATTTTTTTTTTAAATATTTGACTATGGTCTTTCTAATGATCATCAAAAAATAGAACGCCAGTTTTCCAGATAGAAGACATATTTAGAGCTCTAAACTTTTGTTACGTAAACAAGGCTAGTTTTGTTTACACAGATTAAAATACTTATATATGTTCGTTCCAAGTGGATAATTTCGAGTAAAATACGATTTCACAGTTATTTTTGATTTGCTGAACTTCATTTCATTATAAATATGATATCAAAAACGAGGCACAAGCCTTGTTCACATTATGGAGAACTTTCATCGATCAGTTCTGTATCTTGTTTATTTATTTAGAAATGATGTTAAAATTTTGGCTTATCAATAGACGATGCCTTGAGTAGGAATTGTAAACATTAAAATTGGTTTTAAAAAAATCAGTTGAAACTTGTTCAGGCCCCTTTAATTTGGATAAGTTTCTCCAATGAGAAAAAAGATAAAAATGATGCTACCAAAAAGGATTGTCTAATTGAACATACCTGTGAAATTGAAAAGCCCAAAGCACTACCATGTCAAAATTTAAGGTTAGAGATTTTATAATGTTGGTCAAATTCAAGGTCAAGATCACAGGGTCATACGTAAGGTATTCAGGGGAGGTTTTAAATTGTTATAAAATATTACATGTAAAAGCCCTAGCAACAACTACTCAAAAGTTATAACCAAGGCCAAAATTTTCAAACGTATGACAACCTTCAATGTCAATGGTTAAAAAATGTTAGTATGCAATCGAAGGACTCTCCACAGATAATAGACCTGTAAAATATAAAGATCCTAGTATTAATCTTTCAAAGTATATGACACATGGTAGAGTTTGCATGTGGGTCAAACTCAAGTTCAAAGGGCAAAACATTCATATCGGTCAAGCTGACTTGTCAAAGTAATATTGGCACTGCGTATAAGCAGATAAACCACCTAATCAAACTGTGTTTCAAGTTTATTGAAGAACGTGGTGAAAGGCTGAAACATACAAAAATGAATTTGTACTTAAAATGTAATCAAATAACAGACAATCATACATACAACCAATATACTGACTAGATTACCAATAAATTGCCATTAATCTGATTTACATACATTTTGAAAATTACAGGAATAGATTTAGACTAAAGTCCACTCAAATTCATAGTAATAATATCTCATTATATCTCGCAATATCTCACAATATCTCATTGAGCAAACTATGCAAATATATCAATGCAAATCGTACACTACAAATTTGGCGGTATCTGCTATTTTTAGAAATGACTAGAAAATACACAAATTCAATGTAAGAGACCTATGCCGACATTTAAGCAAAGTAAAATACTAAAATCATATCAAACATTTGCAAAAATATAAACTTACAATGGCCGGATGGACAAATACAAAATATTTAAGTAATAGCTGCAAACATGCGCTGCATCAAGCGCCAGCATGGAGAACTTAAATCTAATACACAAAATGAAGCCGCAAACCCGGAAATATCAGGTAGACTACAAAACAAGTCATACCTAAACTGATTCGCGGACACTACACTCCCCGTCTTATATCAAAGATATAACTATTCACAAAATAAAATGGACAAAAATCTCAAACTAATCACATTACTGAACTACATAACAGAAACAAGCTATTCACAGAGTTACTGCTCAAGCAGGAGAACCATCTCGGTTATTGGTCGGGTGTACACCTTCCTGTCCTTGGCGACACGAACCACAGCTTTCCGGACCATCGCATCATTGCTCTCAATCGGGCGCTCGATTATCCCCATGGGCCACAGATTCCTATGAACATTCTTCTCACGCAAGAGTACAACATCTCCGGTCTCTCTTCTGTAAACTGTCCAAGTACGTAACGTGCCACTTCTTCCAAAACATATCAGACAGCACCTGAACATGTTTCCAGCTGGCTCTGTACATGTCCTTGATACCCAAATGTTCCGAGAACGATCCAACTTCTCCCTGCTTCTGGGTCAATAGTACGTTTGGACTCAGCACCATGGGCTATGACGGGTCTGTATCAAGCGCTATCGGGCGAGAGTTAAGTATGGCGCACACCTCCGCCATGAATGTGACTAGCACTTCATGCGTCAATTCCTTGCCTCCGTCTTGAAGCAGCATAGAGTCTAAAATCCTGCGAGCACTACCTACAACTCTTTCCCATACACCTCCCATATGTGACGCATGAGGGGCGTTAAACAACCAGGTTGCCCTGTTCTCCTTCAGGTAAGTCTTCATCACAGCGTCTTCAACATTGATGGCATTCACATGAAGGTCGTCCACAGCTCCAATAAAATTTGTTCCCCTGTCCGAGCGAAAAAGCTTTACTGGTCTACGCAAGGCTATAAAGCGTCTTAGGGCGTTGATAAAACAGGAGCTGGACATGTCCTCAATTATTTCAATGTGGACTGCTCGGGAAGTTAAGCAAGTGAACAAGACGGCCCATCTTTTACTCTGCGCTGACCCACCACGTGTCTTTCTGGTAACCACTGGCCACGGACCAAATATGTCAAGTCCAACAGAGGAAAATGGGGGTCCTGGGGTGAGACGATCGACAGGGAGATCTGCCATCTTCTTTTCCTGGGGCATCCTTCGGAGCTTCCGGCACACAACGCACACATGAATGATGGAGGAAATAAGTCTCCTTGCTCCCAGGATCCAATAGCCGTGAGAACGTACAGCGCCTTCTGTGATCATTCTGCCCTGGTGAAAAACCTTGTTATGGATGAAACGTACCAGTAGTACTGCCACATGTCCATTGGGGACTATAATAGGGTTGACGGAAGAAAGTCCTGAACTCTTCAGTTTGTTCAAACGACCTCCAACTCTGAGCAGACCATTATTATCAATGAAGGGAGATAAATTCTGAATTCGGCTGTCCCTAGGTAGGTTGTCTTTATTTTCAATTGCTTCAAGTTCAGCATCAAAGGCCTGAGCTTGTACACATCTAATTATGAAATGTTCAGTGTCTTTGAATTCGATTCACAAGTAGTGCTCTGGCACATGTGCCAACCAGTACAGTCATTTGAACCTCGGTAGGTGGCAGCTACATGACGAAGTGTGGAAAATGCGGCCACGAGACTGTCCCAAGTAGAGAATTTACTGAATCGATCCTCGATTTGGGGAAGGTTGGTCAATACATGTACATCAGCCTTAAAGGTGCTCAATTCAGGACGAACATCCTTATCGTCGTCAGGGCTGATGAGTGGGTAATCTACCTCAGGTTCACTTTCTGCTATGTTCCTTGAACAAAACTGCACTGGTCCAACAAGCCATGTGTCTAGCATATTACTAATGTCCGCAACTGATCCTCTAATTGCTGCATCAGCTGGGTTCTGGTGAGTTGGTACGTAGCTCCACTGGCTAGGGGATGACACAGCATGAATCCTAGCAATTCTATTACTTACATAGTTGTAAAATCGTCTTGTCCTGTTTTTTATGTATCCCAATATAACCTTACTGTCTGTAAAATACTGGATCGATGACGTTGGGATAGAGAGATGATCTGACATAAATTCTCCTATTTCTGCTGCCAGTACAGCACCACACAGCTCCAGTCGTGGAATACTATGCCCTGCTAGAGGTGCAAGTTTAGACTTTCCCATGACAAATCCAACATCCTGCTTCACCTTCAGGTAAGCTGCAGCCGCAATCGCTGTTTCAGATACGTCGGAAAATATCAGCAGTTGTGGATCTGATGCTAAGCTCAGCGACTGTGGAACGAACATCCGGGGAATCTGTAGACTGCTCAACTGATCAAGTGACTTGCTCCAACTCTCCCATCTATCTCGGTACTCTTCTGGTAAAGGATCATCCCAGCTCGGACTCCCTGTACACATCTCAGGTAGAATCATCGTCCCACATATCGTCACTGGAGACAGAAAGCCAATGGGGTCAAAGATACTGTTGACCCTTGAAAGGATTCCACGGCGAGTGAAGGGAACATCAGCATCTGGCTTCTGGAAGACGAAACAGTCAGATCTCAGATTCCAAGCCAATCCAAGGTTGTGCTGGTATAAATCATTGTCACCACCAATTGACAAGTCCTTCACGTCCTTACCCAGGTCCTCTGGAGGGAACGCATCAACCTCCTCTTGTACATTTGACACAATCTTATGTAATCTTATTTTCCCCTCTTCATCAAGTACATTCTGAGTTTGTTTCATAAGGTCTGTGACTTCCGCAGGAGTAGGTCGAGACATCTATGCGTCATCAACATAAAAGTCCTGGTGTACAAAGTTGACTACATCAGGATCCGCGTCTTGTACTGCCCGTCTAAGCCCATATGTTGCCACTGCGGGGGAAGGCCGGTTTCCGAACACATGGACGGTCATACGATACTCTACCATCTGACTATTTGGATCTTTGTTCTCATACCAATAGAACCGTAAGTAGTCTCTATCTCTTTCGTTTACAAAGAAACGGTAAAACATCTGCTGGATGTCTCCTGCTATCGCACACAAATCCTTGCGAAATCGTAACAAGATTCCTAGTAAGTTGTTCGTCAGGTTTGGACCGGACAATAGACTGTCATTTAATGAGCATCCTTGGTACACGATTGCTAAACCGAATACAGCTCGAACTTTGCCAGGCTTCTTAGGGTTTGTTACAGCAAATATTGGGATGTACCAACACTCATGTCTATCTACTATCTGTGGGGCTCTTTCTGCTGCTCCTGTGTTGAAAATGTTTTCCATAAACTCACACATCTGCTTGAGTTTCTCTGGGTTTCTCTTCAAACCTTGGTCAAGGTTGACAGCTCGTTTGAAGACTTGAGCTCTGTTGTTCGTAAGCTTAGGACGAATGTCCTTGAACGGAAGTGGAGAGGTCCAATTACCACTAGAGTTCTTCTGAAAGGTTTGGTCCATCAAAGACAGGAATTCACGATCTTCCACTGAATTGCCAACCTTGTTATCATGTCTGTCTGTGTAAAACACATTGTCTCCCTTGAAATCTAGGGCCTGAGAGGATCTGCAGTTAGTAGGGCCTTGGACCTTCAGATGAAAACTGTTTTCACATGGGGTGAATATCGTTCGTCTACCATCGTGCTGAATATTGGTCTTCAGAACACTGAGATCCCTTGGCTTGTGATGACCATCCAAACACACGTCACCAATTATCACCCATCCAAGACTCAGCTTCTGGGCGAAGGGAGCTGAAGGGGGTCCTGTCACCTGACCTTGCACCTGATGTACGTCCACCAAGTCCCTTCCAATCAGGAGCTGTATACCGACATCTGTACGGAGCGGGGCGAGTTCCTTGGCGATGTGTTGTAAGTGAGGGTGGGCACGAGCGACCTCTGGAGTCGGGATTTCCATCATGTTATCTGGAATGTCGTTGCACTCTATGATGGGCGGAAGCTTGTGACAGGCTTGTCCATCCATCTACAAAACCCCACTGCTCTTCTTCCAGATGTCTCGGTCACTCCAGCACATGATTTAAGTCTGTACGGAATCGGATCTGACTTGACACCAAGTTGATTTAAAAGTTCAGATCGAGCTAAGGTGTGGTTGCTCTGATCATCGAGCAATACATACACAGTCACAGCATCTTGTGGACGGTCACACGGGAACACTTTCGCTAGAACAATCTTGGCACATGAACGTCCACCGTTGGCCAAACCACACAGTGTAGTGCACTTCGAGGAAATCTCCGTTCCCTCCCCGCCATGATCTGAGGTGAGTGCTCTTTCCTTACTTTCCTTTCCTTACTTTCTCCTTCACACGAGTCCTTCCTATACCAGTGCATAGCTGTAGGATGTAGTGTGCTCCTGTACACAGAACATGGAGAACTATTGGTGCATGAGGACTGCTGGTGTTGAGTTGATGCACAACACTTGAAACAAATAGAGTGTTGTCTCAGGAACGAACGACGCTTGTCTAACCTCCACTTCCTAAAGGTTTCACATTCATTCAGTGAATGTTTAGACATCGAGTAGATACATCTGAAGTGAATTTCTGTCGCCCTGTATCACTAGTATCCATGTCTGTCTGATTGTCCCTGGAAACGCTAGTCTTGTGCACCGATACAGTCTTCCTTTGCCCTGCACTCCTTGTGTTGTGATAAGTTTCCTTCTTAGGTAAATTTTACGCAAGTCCAGGGTCATTGCACATAGCTGCCATTTCCCTGATAAATTTCAGAAAGTGTTCAAATGGAGGGTATTGTGCACAGTTCTGCTGTTTGTATCTGAAAGCTATGTTAGTCCATTTGTCTTGAAGCTTCCTGGGTAACTTGGCTACAATAGGTGATATACCGACAGATGTGTTGAACTGGGCTAACAAATCAGCAAATATGGTGTTGTCCTTCAGGGACTGAATTTCGTTCAGAATATCACAAAGCTGATACAGTTCCTTTCCATCCTTACTGTCAAGAGTCTTGAAATTGTCTAATTTCTTCCTGATCGATGCCTCAACAAGGGAAGGAGCTCCATACCGTTCCTCTGGACGACGCCAAACGTTAAGTCTACCTGCTACAGGGTCACTAGCATGACAAGCCTTAATGTTCCTCGCTTCAACACTTGAACTTGGTCCTAAGTACTTAACCAGTAAATCAAGTTCCTCATTTGGGGTCACAGAAAGTTCACTCATAGCTCGCAAGAAGCTGGTCTTCCACGACAAAAAATGCTCTGGCTTGTCATCAAACAAGTCTATCTTGGTTACGAGGTCTTTCTTGAACCAGAATCTAGCAAAGTCAGTGAACAAGGGTTGTGGTTCTGTCCCTGCAGGGGGAGCAGGCGGTTCCTTTGCTGTGGGTATGTAGGCTGGAAAGCCAGGGGTGACAGGATCTGTCCTTTCAGCCGGTTCCTTTGCTATGGGTATATATGTTGGAAAGCCAGGGGTCACAGGATCTGTCTATGCAGGCGGTTCCTTTGCTGTAGGTATATAGGCTGGAAAGCCAGGGGTCACAGGAGCACCTGCAAAACGGGACGGGGTGTACACTGGAACAGCTGCAGTGGCCACGGTAGGTGGGCATGATGGAAAGGCTTGTTCCCATTGGTTCTGTCTCTGAGGTTCGAGCTCCGACGGTAACATATTCAATGGCGAGGGTGGTGGCTCAAGATCACGAACGAAATCATCTACAACACTCAGATTATCAAATTCAGATATGTCCGACCTATGGTCTTCCTCCACCATGAATAGCTCTGCCTCTGCAACCTGCTTTCTCGCCAATAACTCGTTCATTTGTTTTTGGATATCAAGTGCCATTTGTTTAAGTTCATTTTCCTCTTTGACAAAATCTAGACGCACCTTTGCCGCCTCTAAACTAAGTCTCTTAGATGATCCAGTGTTCAAACCAGTGTTCAACTGTCTCTCGGGGCGAACGTCCCCATCCTCAGGGGTCACAGGAACAGAGTTTATGTATCTGTATGCCATGTCCAGAGTAGGCAGCTCGCATTCCTTTCACTGTCACTGCGTATAAGCAGATAAACCACCCAATCAAACTGTGTTTCAAGTTTATTGAAGAACGTGGTGAAAGGCTGAAACATACAAAAATGAATTTGTACTTAAAATGTAATCAAATAACAGACAATCATACATACAACCAATATACTGACTAGATTACCAATAAATTGCCATTAATCTGATTTACATACATTTTGAAAATTACAGGAATAGATTTAGACTAAAGTCCACTCAAATTCATAGTAATAATATCTCATAATATCTTGCAATATCTCATTGAGCAAACTATGCAAATATATCAATGCAAAATCGTACACTACAAATTTGGCGGTATCTGCTATTTTTAGAAATGACTAGAAAATACACAAATTCAATGTATGAGACCTATGCCGACATTTAAGCAAAATCAAATACTATAATCATATTAAACATTTGCAAAAATATAAACTTACAATGTGCTCTTGGCCGGATGGACAATTAATACAAAATATTTAAGTTGTAGCTGCAAACATGCGCTGCATCAGACGCCAGCTGAATCTAATACACAAAACAAAACCGCAAACCCGGAAATATCCGGTAGACTACAAAACAAGTCATACCTAAACTGATTCGCGGACACTACAAATATACATGTGAATTAGAGAAGTCCTAGCCTTGACTGCTCAACAACACTTGCAAAGGTTAATTTTTTGTTATTTTATGCAAGAATTGATCGATGTCAAAAGCTAAAATATGCTGATCGGGAGGTCAAGAGTTCGTTTCTCGACCGCGACTGACCCAGTCGATAAAATGGGTAGCAACTGTTCCTTCGCCATGCGCTCGGCACTTTGATGTTAAAGTTGCGGGTCCTTCGGATGAGACCTTAAAACCGAGGCCCCGTGTCAGTGGCAGGCGATGGCGCGATAAAGATCGCTCTCTGTTCAATGGCCCAGAGTGCCAAGTAAAGGTCAAAATTTGAAGCCCTTCACCGGTATACGTTGACGCCTCCATATGAGTGAAAAATTCTCGAGATGAACGTTCAACAATACAAATCAACCAATCAATCAAATATGCTGTTACCTAAGAAAAAGTCTTGACACAAAAACATGTGAAGTATAAAAGCCACGATAGCTCCATCTAATCAAAACTATGGGCAAGTTAATTTTTTACAGACAGAGAAACAAAATCAGCTAGACAGACATGCTTATGGACAGGGACAAATTGTATATATCGAAAATTCGATTAAAGGGACATAAAATTGCAATAAATAAAGTTTATTGAAAAAGAAAAAAACAATCATGCAAACAATTAATGATCTTGGCATGGTAAATAACTCTGTTAAGGAGAAAGCTTGCATTGTGAAAAACAAAATCCATTGTGCCAAACTTTATATGTGAAAATATCAAATTCATACCTCTTACAGTTATCGAAATACAAGGTGTGACAGACTGACAAACTGACAGCTAGACGAATAGACGTACAGACAGACGGACAGACACCGAATAAAGTGATCCTCAAGTGCCGCTATGCTCTGCGAGCGACACAAAAGGCACACGCCGATTCTCTTAACTTATCGATCGCATAATTGATAAGCATAGTAAAAAACAAATACAATGTGTTTTTATTCCTCAGTTTAGGAAGATATATACTCGCAAGGTGTACTATAGAAATCTGGATTTCTTAGGTAGTTTTTTTTTATCTAATTGTTTTAGGCTAACTAATTGAAATATGTACAAAAAGTAATTTCAGTTTATTTCAAAGATATTAAAATGCGTTTTACTTTTTTATTCGTTAAATAGTGATTTATATTTATATAAATTTATATTTTACATGATATGAGGATTTTTTATTATTATTGAGAGTGTTCTTTCTTAAATGATAAATAATTAAAGTTTATTATATGAAAGAAAATTATATATGATATGATTTATATTTTGGAAACTGCATGTTCCTTTAATATCATTATTAAACTCTTTATTACTTTTTTTATTACATTTATTTTTTTAGGTAAATATCATAGATATTCGGAAAACGACAGATGTCTTCTCTACAGTTTATTGTTGAGCGAAAATTACACTGCTTTTGTAAATAGAGAGGCGTTCAAGTCAATATTGATTGAAATAAGAAAACAGTATTTTCAAGTGCTTTTGCCATCTGATGCAGATGATGTTAAACGATATTTTCCAATGATTTCTTCGCCTGATGATGTTGATATGAAATTTCTTCAACACGAGGTCAAGGAAACACAGAATGGTAGTGTAACATTTGTATCTGACGACATCAAGCATGACGTCATGTACACGTTTGCTTCGGAGTGCCTGGTGGAAGACAGTGATCTGGAGTTTTTCCTGACCACGGCGTCACGCGACGTGGTATCTGAATACTGCAGGTCCTGGGGTTATAAGAGGAGTGAGGGAGAGAGATGTCTGTATGTACCGGACAGACCGGGCAAGATGTACGATCTCTTGATAGAAAAACTACAGTTGGACATCATCTCACACTGTTCCGTGTCTGACGAGGGGATTCATGACAAGATCAGTGAACGTTGTAAGTATTTATGTCTTTATCATATAGACTTTTACAAGAAACACTTACTTTTACAATTGACTGTTTACTTGGAAATTAAAACCTGTATCATCTAGTGATGTACAGAATTGATAATATACAAGAAAAGCTTTTTTTTTTGTCATAGTAATGGCATAAAGGGCCTTAAAATGTGAAGGCCGAGAGTTGAGGTTAGAATAGTTGTCATAAGCGCTTTCATTTCTTCTTCATGGTGTTTTACAAAATGCTCATGATAACGTCTTTTGTGACGCCATAATAAGTTAACGTTAACAAGTCTCTGATTGACGTCATATTTTTCCCGTACTTCACAAAACAATGCATTAACAAAGCAAACAATAACAACGCAGTAAATGTGACTCGATCACATAATTAACAGGTAAAAAGTCCACTCTTTTACATTAAACTATTTAATTTAGGTTTGAAAGTCCTTATAAAATGTTTTCTTTATCATGTTTTTTGATTGTGTTAGAGCTTTGCAGTTTATAAAATGGAAAGGCAGTTAAAGTTTTATTTCCGCACACTTCTAAGTGTTCACTGACTTTGATTTTACGATATTGATGTACATTTATTTGTTGATTGTGTACTCTGATCCTTTCCCGTAAGGTACTTCCCGTCTCGCCGATATATAGTTCCCCGGAACATATTATAATGTATTTAACATTTCTAGTTTGACATGACATGTTATTATTAACAGTAAACTGTTTACCATTGAAATTGAAATATTGTCATCACCGTATGTATGGGCAGGTACCACAACACGATTCCTGGCACCTAGTCACCTGAAATTCTGTCGTTTCTTTAAAAGGGGACTTCGTGGGAATTCGTCTAGATTCTTTGGCTGCCTTCTTCTGCTTATGAATTTCCAATTTTTAAATATTTTAGACATAGTTTCGTCGGTTTTCAAAACGTCGTTGAGTTGGTAAACAATCGGTGCAACGTTTGTATTCTGGGGATTATTGGTCGTTACTAAAGGTAGGATCCTGGAATCCATCCTGCTTTGCTGCACAGAGTTGAGGAGGTCCTGTCTGTCTAATTCCATGTTTTTTTTTAAATGCTCTATCAATAATTTTTTCGGGATAGCTGTGTTTCCGTAGATACTCTTTCAGTTCTTGTTGTGATGTATTTTGGTTGTTTCATTATTTACGATGGTGCATATTCTTCTTGCTAAATTATAAGGCATACGTGTAGCACTTTTCGCATGCCGTGAATGGCACGTATTAAAACTGATGTAAAGTATAAAATGATATGAATTATAAATGATATAAAAAACGATTTCTTTATTTATCATCTGTTGTTTATTTCTGTGGAAACAATGGGGATCTGTCAAAAGCTTGTTTATAAGTGAATTTAAAAGGAGGGAAAACCCGTCTAGACTACTCGCAGACATTAAATTCTCTTTATAAGTATAATTTTTAATATATAGCCTTTCAGTTATTTTAAAATCATACTGAATTTTTTTTCCAAATCTTTGAATTGCACAGAAAGCAATTTATAAATTTAATGTAAGTAAAAGCTTGTGATTCATTTTACAGTTACTTTGAGTTAAGAGAGATAGATTTGATTAAAGAGAACATTAAAAGCAATATCTTGACTATATTGAATAATATTGGATATAGCATTTATTACTTGTTGGACGGTACGTTTTATTCATTACTACGGGGTTAGATTATATACTGCTTTGTCTGAATACTGCATGCATCTATAAACTCTATTCAATATAATCATATATCACAAACAGTTGAAGTACGGTAGCTGTTTTACTGCAAGATGGATTAAATAAAATCTATTACTTATAAAGCAATCGAAAACCCATTAGAATTAACACAGTCTACGCGGGTATATTAAGGCTACGACCAAATATTCTACCTGCATATAAAATGACGTCTTAGTTAGCTTTATGAAGTGAATTTTGAAGATAACGGTTTCTTAAACACCTATATTTAAAGATCAATTTGAGGTCGTAGAAATTTATTGAAACATGCAAAAGCTTAATATTTATTTAACAAAATCTTGTCGTTTCTGGTGGTATTAATAGCTATGTATTTGTTACGGGGATTAAATACCAAACCACCCGTGACGTCATAACTGTCATCACTGTTGATTACTGTTGATCGGTTTTCAGCACATCGAAAGTGGAAAGTAACGAAAATTCATGTCATCAAACACAAGAAATCGGTGTTGGAAAGCATTTAACATGAATATCATGTGTGATTCATGCAGAGATAAAGCTTATGAACGATCTATGCTAATATACATGTATTTCTACGATTTCTTCTTATAATGAATGCAGACAATGTTTCTACTTCCCGATCAACCTTTCCTCTATCGTTCGTAGGAAAAAAAGATGCAAAAGTACAACACATTGCCACCTATTTTAAAACATGATTTTTGTTTCTATCAAAAGTTCTCATTCTGCATGAATAGTTGTTGGTTTTGGAAAGTGCTGCTAGAATCGTATGGTTAACAGGTTTGAATGAAATTTTTCGATTTTATAAAAAATATTTTTAAAAAATGGACTTTAACGATGTTGTGTTTTAAGGACAGGTAACTCAGGTGTGAAAAATGACCAACTAAGTGCCAGTTTATGAGTTATCGTTTACAGGAATGACATACAGGCTGCTTCAGCATTGGTATTGTTATGCACACAAAAGGGTTCCTTACATTGTTTTGACACAAAAGTGTTGACAAAAAGAATTAGTATGCATTCACTCTACCTGAAATAACAGGGTTGAATGTATGGAAAACAGACTATATTCAATATTTTAAACTCCCTTTGACGACTGTTGTGAAGTAGAAAATATAATGTCATGTTATTTGTATTCGCACTTTTTCGCTTCCTGTATAAAAAAAAGATATTTTTACAAGTACGAGGTGTTATCAAAAAGTTCGTGGACTGAGGCTATAAAATTAGTACTATGTAGTCTGTGTTTTCAAAATTTATATGGAACATAAAGCAACACAAAATAAAGAAATTTTGAAAATTTTAGCCTGATTCGATCATTATTTGCCAAATTATTATAAAATGGAAACGACATTATATGATCACCCGGCGCTGTTGTCGTTTATTTTCATGACGTCCGACAACGTCGTTTTATTTCAATGTCCTCTTCTTCTACCTTATACACTTTTTGATGAGATTCCCTGGAGCTGAGTAAGGAATTAAACCCACCTTGTTTATATGACTTTACAATGTCATGAACTGTGGCTTTCAATGAATATAATATTCCAGATGGACTTATACATTGGGAGAGATCCGCGCTTGATTGTGTCGGCATATTTTGCTTTTGGGAGTTCAATATCTACTACACATGATCAGCGTAATTTTGACGAGATTGATTTTTCACACCTTGACTGCAAATCGACATTAACTGTGTATCCCTCTACTCTCTGAATCTATTTTGGCATTAAAAGACAAGTACTGTGGATGCACATTATTTCTCTGTAGCCAGTTTCAACATATTTCAGGTCTATACTATTTTTTTCAGGGGCAAAACTTTAACTTTACTCCCCCTTTTGACGTCATTTTCAAGGCCTCATTTGTTTGGACATTCCTTGTAAAATTTATGGTAAAATTTCATAGATATTCCAGAATGAAGTGAAAATTTCATATTTTATAGAACAATTGTGTCCCGAAACATACCCGAATTAACGGAATTTTTGGATGTCAAATAATGATATCAAATGAGTTTTTCTCAGATATACATAGATCGAAAATACGTCGTTTTCGTGGTTGCGCCGCCTGGACATACCATTGCTTACAAAAACATTACTAATTTATTAAAAAAATAAAAATCATGATTTGTGGTTTATTCTTTGGATAGAAAAGATGATGCTTACTAGATATTTCAAAATTCATTGATGTACCTTGAGAGGTTTTAATCTTATGGCGCTAGTTCGCGAACTTTTTGATAACCCCTCGTAAATGCAACGATTGATAATCTTAATTGTGTTACTAAACACGAAGGGGAACGATCGAGTATAAAAATTTAATCAGGTTAGAACTAAGAAGGATGGTAGATTTAACCTTTTTATTTTAATTAAAAAATTTAAATATATGTTGTTAAACGGTGTCCGCAAGTACACAGTAAATATGTTTAACATTGTAGCTAAATTGTATAACCACTGGATTATACTGACAGCAAAAAAACGTAGGAAATGCTAAAAATTGACTTGCATGGAAACAGTTAAATTTAAACAAGTTTCAGCAGTGAGTTATCGTTCATAAAAGCGAGCCTAGCGGCACTTGAAAGGCCTAGTAAGATTTCATCCAAAAGTGTTGATTCAGAATAACTCTCTGTGATGTGATATTATGATTCTAGCAGCACTTTTCAAAGCAAAGACTTTATTTTGCATAGATATTACTTTGTATACCTATAACCTTATAAAAACACGACAAAATTATTGAAATACATTCTCTCGATAGTTAATGATTAATCGCACTAAACAAACGTTATACATTGGTATTAATAGCCTATTTAAAACCTGTAAATAATAATTTGTTTCATAATAAAACGCATTTTTCCTTGTTAAAACATTCCTCAATCTGCCTCTCACGTGAACATGTATACACACAATTGAAAAGATGAATTATGTTTTTCAACTCTTAACTGCATCATTATGTTGACAAGACAGAAATTAGGAGGAAAAAAGGAAACAGATATGCACATACAGAGCAATTTTTAATGGACATATGACTATTCTCTTTTGCTTTGTACGAAGTTTCATTCATATTTTTCTTTCATTAGTTTTCTAATTAAATGGCATTTTTTTCCAATATTTTTGTCATTCAACAGAAAACACACTTTATTTTCTTAAGTAGTTTTATTTAATCTAATTGTTTTTATGCTAACTAATGGAAATATGTACATAAAGTAATTTCAGTTTATTTCAAAAATATTAATATGCGTTTTACTTTTTTTATTCGTGAAATAGTGATTTATATTTATATAAATATATATTTCACATGATATGAGGATTTTTATTATTATTGAGAGTGTTCTTTCTCAAATGATAAATAATTAAGGTTTAATATTTTGCACTCTAATTAAAACTTTGGTTCTTGTTTGTTTATAATAAAAAAGTGTAAATATGTATGATACTATTTTTTTTATTTAGTTAATATACCGAAAGAGGTTTTAAGATGGGATATCCATGCTAGAGAAAGGTTTGTGAAGAACTTTAAACAAGGAAGAGTGAACATGTTTCGCGCTAGAGGAATGATAGTTGGATGTGCAGGAGCAGGGAAAACAACACTTCTTAGAAAGCTTCAAGAAAAGAAGAGAACACATAAAGATCGTACAAGTGCAGAACAATCAACTCATTTTAAAAAATTTCAAAGAAGAAAGAGAACTGATAGGGATAGTATAGGTGCAGGAAACTCAATACTTCTCAGAAAGCTTCAAGGTGAAGAGGAAGCAGATAGAGTTACGCCGACAGAAACAACAGTAGGTCTTGAGGTTCATGAAGATCTGTTTGTTATCGAAGACAACAGGCTAAAAGGTGATTTTTTTGTTTCTAAAAAATATTTTTTTATCGTTTGAGTTTATAAAAATAAACTTACGTATTTGAATAAAGAGTAATGTCTTCATAGATACAGAAAATCATGATTATACCTAAGTACAAGAGGACTCTGAATTTACTTTTCTGTATCCGAAATAACTTGTATCCTTATAATAAATTCTTAATCTGTAGATAAAATATTTGCAACATACAACTTTTCCTTCAAAGATAACGAAATATGTTCAAAAAGATTTACTTTGGACAGCTTAATTTTCTGTATGAACTATAGAAATAGTTTCAGTTTAATTTTTTTTTTTAGATCTTTTAAAAAATACTTTATAGATGTAAATTTCGTGACAAAAAATCAGTTTCCTTTATCCGTATCTTCGTTATATCAGTCTTCCTTATAAACAAACCACATTATAATGCATTGTTGAGAATTGTCTGGGATCCATAAGACTAAGTTCGCTTTGTCCGTGTTGGTGCATGATTTACTGTAGATCTAGCAGACATCTAGCAGCAAAAATGTAGCCCTCTCCCTTTTTGGGGAAGGGGTAACAAGTCCTTAGGATCTCCGTAATGGTGAAAGTGTGCAAGTGATTCACTCCCACACGGATTTGGGTTAAATTATCAGTAAATGGCTATTTGATAAATATGTTTTATCTGAATTCCGAAGATTTAGTATCGAAAAACATAAGTAAATCCAAAAATACGCATTACAATCCGTATATCGGTTATGTTTCGTGTATGTCAACATCACAACTTGAATTTATCCGCCATTTTACTGACCTTGATTCATTTTATTTCGGAACAGCCAATGAGTCTAGAGATATAAAGAGTAGATCCCTGTGCTGTGCTGTGTGGGAATTACCCTGTTTTAGACATAAATGTCGATGTTTACGAAAAAATGTCACATTGAACAGACTGTTTTATCTCTCAATGTTTAATGATCCTACACAGCACAATCATTTAAAAAAAAAAAACCTCAGGAATCCAATTTACTACGAAATTTAAAATTTTCAGGCGCAAGTCTCATTGCAATACGCAAGAACTGTCATGACTTCCGTTGAGAGAGACTGGTAAACGGCAGATTAATTTTATCTGCTTATAGCGTTTAAAGGGAGATGTTGATGACAGTGAATACAACTTTCGTCTTTTTAGAAGTAAGCTGAAGTAAAAAAAAATAGTTTGCTTGCAATCGCCCGTTTTTGAAAAATTATTTTTGCACCACTACGGTGATGTTGTTGAATTGAAGCCCACTTCAGAAAATATCAGAAAAAACAAAATCGGAGAGGGCTACATTATTGCTGCTAGCAGACAAAATATGGATGATAATTTTTCATTGTTCAACTCCTTTCCTTGTTGTTTTGTATTTTTGAATATCCTCGCAAATGGTTGATATCTGATGAAGTTCGTTTGAAACTTGCATGTCATACGACATAGGAGGAAGATCTCCGCAAAGACAACGATAGATATGACTGAGTTAATGTACTATAGGTCTGTGTTTGCATGCTTTTTTTACAGAACCCGCTGGCTAATATTCATGTACTTTCTTTTACGGGGTGCATGCGAGTTACAGAGTTCTAATTCTCGAGGCAAGAACATTGGTCGTTGTTCTTACCGTGAATGACTGATAATTGTACCGTATACATATATAAATGTTTTTTTTCTATGGTTCATATGTTGATCCAAGATACTTGAAATGACTGCAATCACTGAATAATCTAAAAATTGCATTCCATTACCAGTTTTACCCGTTTTTCGTCAGTTATCGCTATTTTGATAAATAAATGTAAATAACAAAAACAAAATATACAACAATAAAGTGGTCACTTTATTAACGAAGTTTTTGAAACATTCATAGAAATTTTTTGCCATGCATGTACTAAATAAATAAGTTATTTTTTTTTCTTTTTTTTTCAAAATCCACGATCAGATTATAGTACCAGGAAAGCAAATAATGAAAACCAATATGTTGACAACAACGTCATAAGTATGACGGACTTTGCCGGACAAGTTGCTTACTATGCATGTCACCAGGTTTATCTGTCGAGGAGAGCATTCTACATCGTGGTGGTCGACATGTCAAAGAAGCTGAAGGAAGAATGTCGAATGCACGACACAGATCGCCATAACCCGACAGGTTCCTTATTTCACTCCTGGACATACAAAGGTGAATATCACCTTAATATCAAGTTCAACAAATATGTTTTATTTATATAGTTTAGAAATTATGAACTGCTTTTTCAAAAGCATTTTTTTTTGTTTATTTGTGTTTGTAAATGATAATTTCGAAGTGGTTTTTTCGAGAAAGTTTTGAATTAATTAGTTGTTTTATGTTACTTGAGAACTTCCTTAAACAATGCTACTTATACGATCAGTCGCACATGCAAACTAGTTCAGATAAGTTAGTGGGTAATGGACAAACTTTTGTGTAAAAGACAATGGACTGGTCAAAGTACAACAACTTTGAACGTTGAAATTAGTAAAATATCTGAGAATATAGAGTCTGGAGTAAGTTATAGTTTTGTGAAATTGAATACATTAAAGATGTGTTACTGTTAAATACTTAATTTATTTCGACATCTCTCATTTATTACTATTAGCGTGTTAGGGTGTAATGTGGCCTAATTCTTGACCTGAAATTTTGGTAAGAATTATTTCCCTTTATTTAAAATTACATGTGTAATTTAAAAAAATAAATAAATTAAAAAAAAATGATCTGCTTAAAAAGGTTGTTTTTAATCATTCTATTTCTAAAGTTTTCATTTATCCATCTACCACAGTATAAAATTATAATATTCTAATATTTTCACTTTTATTTAATTAACAAGAGCTTTCCCCCAATGCAATCTTTTTTAATTAAGTACAGCCTAGTTAGTGAATTTTCTCATGGGCCATCCTTTTTGACTATAAAATGCTTTAATATAATGTCAGAGTATTATGTATTTGAACATTTGAGGGTAAAAAATTTAGTCCTATTAGAGATTGAAATTAATATTTAATATTTAAATGCTTGTTTACAAGCTTTAATTTGCAGCCAAGTCATTCCTATCAAAAGTTATCGAAAACTCTATCTGAACAGGTTGATTTATTTTCCTATCAATTTGTGAATTTTAATTTCATTTTTAACGGACCAGTATGAAGATTGAGATAGCCTGCGAAAGTAGTTACAGTTTCTTACCCTAGTGCGACTTGTACTAATATAATTTACTCCGTGGTTTTGGCTGAACTCAGCATATCTTGTCTAAAGCATATGAATGATTAATTATTGCTGTTTTACTCTAAGGTTTATGAAGCCAAATTTACAGCTTTCTTGTGCTAGAGCCTTTTTCAGCTCACCCTGAGACCATATGCTCACACTAAATTAATCAGATATTTCTAACCCTAAGTTGTTTTTTTATACAGTCATTGACCAGGTGGACAGTTCCCAGGGTTTCACCATTGATTATCCTCATTTCGAGCCCCCTCTCCCAGTCTCCCCCCTCTTTTGTTTGGGAAAAAATCAGTCATATAAACTCAAGACCTTCTATATTTTGGTAAAATATTCTCCGTGTATGCCTTTATGCATTTTAAAATGTTTCCCTAGACCAGCAAGCAAATGAAACGATACCGAACTGCAAATGACTCAAAACAATAATGATATTAACCCACATCCTTTTAGTACTTTCAGTCCTTTGATTACTGCTCAAGTGAAAGTGACGCAATTCATGTGAATGTTCAATAGACAATGCCATTTAACATGTTTAAAGATCATTAAATGTTGGCAATATATGTAAATACCCCTTCAGACTCATTACATTGGAAAAACAAAACTAAAACGGATTAGTATGTCTGACTTAATATTTCTGCGCTTGACCCACGCCCCTCCCAAATAGGGAATAGGGGATTGTTAACGTTTTCCTTCTAAAAATAATACTTACATTAAACCATCCCTTGACTCCCATATGTTTATTATTCCTGTTATCTATAAATCACATTATACCATATAGTGTCAATTCAATACTGTCGACGTTTGATCTTAACAAAAATCTCGGGCCAAATCCAAAGTAAAATTACACCTCAGCACGTCTAATTTGGCTTGAAATTGCAAACCCTAATAGTTACATGTACCCTTGTAATCAAACTTATTTCATTTCAAAAATTAAAACATTGCGACAATTCAACTTCATAAAATTTTCCATGACCTTATCGTTTTATCGAGAAAGGAAGAGGAGGAAACGACTAAATATTAGACTACGTGGAAATGGACCTAAAATATCCGAAATGATAGGTTGTGACTAAGGATGAATATGATTATATATCTGAAAGGACTGAAATATTCGGAATGGAGGGACATAGGGTTACTGAAATCAACTAACTTATTTGAGACCAGACTCCTATAAGTAGTGATATATGTGGCACAAACACGCAAAGCGACAAATATTCTGTCATTTCACGACCGAATTTGCAACAAAACAACTTCAGTTTATATACATGTGTAAATAAATTGTAACACGCAAAAAAAAATCGAACTGGGAGCAGATCAAACGCTGATCGAGATTGATTCAGTTGTGATGCAGAAATAAGCCCCTGATAACAGGAGTAGTAATATATACAAGAGTTTCAACATATTTGAAATATAGAGATAGCATATCCAGTTTAAAACACTGTTAAGAACGTTAAAAGTCCATCAGAACAATACAAATTAGTAACAGGCAAACATGGACCTTTAGAAGCATTAGGTATCATAGAGCACTATGCATTCCTTGTCGAACGGTCACACTCACCCTTTGTTCCTAGTCATAATCGGCAAACAGAAAAATCAGGTCGGTGTAAAGATAAAGTATTGCTAAACTCTATACACATCTCTTAGTTCGGAATGACGATACTTGTGAAGGTGTTTTGCTTTCTAACATTTCTACTCTGAATAAAATTATTATTCTTGATAAAAGTTTTAATATTTCTCATTAAAACATATCAAAATTGCCACTTTTCCAAAGGATTAAGAATAAAGTTAAAATTTGTGAAAGTGCAAGGATGTGTCAATCAAACCCGCCGAAAAATTAAAGTTTTAATAACTTTTAAATGAAATAAGATTTTTAATTCATTTTTGTGTGAAATGCTATTAAAATATATAATTCGTTATATTATACAGAAAAAATGAGAAAATATTTACTTCAAATCTGTGTCCAAGTACCTTTAACAAAAAATCTCGGGCTAAATCCAAGGTAAAACTACACCATCGGCACGTCTAACTTGGCTTGAAATTACAAACCTTGATAGTTAACCATGGAATCAACCTTATTTCATTTCAAAAATTAAAACATTGCAACAATTCAACTTCACAAAATTTTCCATGACCTTACCTTTTTATCGATTTATCGAGAAAGAAAGAGGAGGAAACAACTAAATATTAGACTAATATATGTAAACGGACCTAAATTATCCGGATTGATAGGTTAGGACTAAGGGTTTAAAATTATATATCTGAAAGGACTTAAGATATCCTGAATGGAGGGACATAGGGTTACTGAAATAAACTCACTTATCCGAGACCAGGCTCATTTAAGTGGTATTATTATATTTTTCATGGAAATATATAATATTGAACGACGAGACAGAATTGATATTATTGATATTATTAACACCTTTTCTGGGAGAACCTTGATATTATAAATTCCGTTTCTTAATTGTCAAAACAGCAGGATATTTCAGCTTTTGAGAAACATCACTATAAAATCATTTTACAGGAATAGAATAAATCATTTATGTATGCCTCTTGTGGAAGAAACTTAATTTTGCAGATTATAGCTTTTTAAATGATAGTGTTTAAAATATTTTGATAAATTTCTAGATAGAGAATTTAAAGCTATCTCCGAGGAGAAGATTACGTTGACAAGAACAGGTGCCCGTCGCATATAATTGTCATCATCTCGATCAGAGATGTGTAATTAATCAGTCTGTCCCCAAAATCCGCGCAATTAACATAGAATATACAAAATATATACAAGATATATACACATTGCAACTCCTCGATACAACAGGTGAATCGTGTTCCATTTCGATTTCTACAAATTGATTGATTTTAATTCCACTTTTATCAACAAGACCTCGTAGCTCAATTGATAAGGTTATGGACCGTAACGCTGGGGACCAGGGTTAGATTGTAGCATTTGGAAACATATATTTTTTTCTGACATTAATTTTTTCTTCATTTTTTATTCAAAAATATATAAACTAAATGCTATTAAATCAGGAAAAAGTGAAATAAAATTTTAAAGTTAAAAAATAAGCCGATTATTTAATTAAAAAGATGCAACAGAATGATAACTGAAGGGTCACTGAAATGTACCTGCCATTCAGTCGACTGAATGGTAACGAAATGATCACAGAAAAGTCACGGGAAATAATCTTTTCAGTGTCCTTTCAGTGACCATTCAGTGGGCATTCAGTTACCATTCCGTCAACTGAATGGTGTAATTTCATCTTGTGACAAATATGTTGTAAATATTCAAGAAAAAAAAACCATCCTGGCACTCTCAAACCGAAGCCAATATGAATTTAATTGAAAATGAATGGTGTACTAAATGCCAGACTTAAATGTCGGATTTTAAAATGTAAAAGTTCATTTTATTTTATTTTATTTATTAATTTCACAAATTAAACGTCAAAAACAGATAATTAAGGTAAATTGTGAAAGATTGCTGTTATACATGGTATTACTTTCACAGAATTTAGTGTAAAGAACTTAGTCACATTTTGCATTCATGAACCACGAAACGATGTTGTGTTTAATTAATTAGAAAAAAAAAATAAAAATTAAATTAAAAAACAGATATTCAATTGATTAATCTCTAATTTGTTTTTTTTTATACATTTAAAGACTACTTCCATTTTTGGCTGCAAACTATAAACACATACTGCAATGATGGAATAACACAAAAGGATTCGGAAGACACAACAGTTATAAAAGATTCCATGGCGAATGTCAATTTTCATCCGGTAATTATTGTTGCCTCCCATAAAGACAAGCTGGTAAGAACCATATGCACTAAATTATCAACGAGCATAGTTTACATTTCCATAGGATTTTCATATTCTTTACAAAATTAGACTGAGGTTTGATATCTTTGCATCTTGTATTAGTCGATATCTTTCTCCAAATTTCTTGATTCATCCGCGGAGCTGAGAGAAACTTACAATATTCGGGTCTTTGATTTTTTTTTTCAAAAGATCGGATCTACTTTTTCATCATCTTTCTTGGTTTGCCGATCACGAACAATTGATTTAAGAATCTTGGAAATTTCCACAATAATAGAAGGGCCGGTTTTTTTCAGAATATGTAAATTTCCCTTGTGAGGAATATTCCTCTATATTTGGATTAATTTTCTCTAAATCTTCATAAGATATCTTTGTTATCTTTGTTGCGGGCACTTTATCCAATCTACATTATATAAATAGTGTTCGTGCTCATACCATATATTTGATAAACAACATCTATCAAAAATTTTTTGTACAAATGATAGCCATGAGTTTTTCATTTCCCCACTATCATGTTGTTTATGTAAATACATAATTATATACAATTCTACACAATTTGTTTTCTTTTCCACTCACAACTTTTGCCCCATATTTTATCATTCTTGAGTACCTGGTAAATATATATGTGTAATTAAAACCGTCCAGTTTCTCCATAAATCATATAACTTGGAGTGCTACTTTTCAAATTCAACATATGTTTTAAATAACGTAAATGTACTCGTTCAATAATATCGATATTTTCATAGCCATATTTCACAGCCATATAAAAGCACTGGTAAAAGTACTTTATCAAACAAATCTAATTGACATTCGAAGGGGAGATTAAACTGCCTAATTTTACGAATCACACCATCGCCTTTTGTGCTTGTTCACATAAGTGTTTTCTTGCTTTACATAATGAGCCTGTACGAGAAAATACAATCCCCAAATAATTAAAATCCTTGAATACTTCTATGACACTGTCATTATATATGTAAAAATATTCTTTGGCTGTCTACTCTTTGATGAAAAATATCTTGGTTTTCTTAATATTCACACATAATTTCCATTCTTCACAATATTTGTGAAATTCATTTAGTGCTCTCTGAAGATCTTCAGCGAAAATAAAGTTCTCGCGAATAAAAAATGATTTGCAGTGCTAGAGAAACCGATAATATTCTTTACTGTCAAAAAATCTTCCAAGTCATTAAAATATAATGAAAATAAGAAAGGCAATAAGTTTTCACCTTGTCGTACACCCATATTACAATTGAAAAATTCAGATGATAAACCATCAATATGTATTTTAGATTTGATACCACTAAACATATATTTAATATAAGTAAAACATTAACCATTTACCCTACTTCTGAAAAGTTTACACAATACGAGTAGTTCCTCTCGCCAGACTGTATCAAAGACTTGTTTAAAGTCAATAAACGCACAAAACAATTTATTTTCTTTTGCTGTTTATTAGTGTCTGACATAAAAATTGTAATAATAGGATATTGTCTAAAGTAAAGTAACCTTTTATGAACCCAGTCTGACTTTCTTTAATAAGCGTGACTTCTTCTGCATAGTTTTCTAGACGGCTACCTAATCAATATACCGGTAATATTCTATTCTGGTAAAAAGTTTACCTAGCCAGCTTAAAAGGGTAATCGAGCGGAAATTTTCAGGATGCGTTGGGTCACCCTTATTTTTGTAGATTGGTTTCAGGATACCAAGTAATCAGTTTTCTGATTCAATACGAGTTTAAAAAATATGTGCTCATTTAAAATATTATCGAAGCCCGGGCCTTACTTTTCTTCAAATTATTAACAGCCGATGAATTTTCCTACCTGGTATTTGGGTAGTCTAACAGCTCATTATTATTTCAATTATCTACATGTAAATAGTTTGGCCAGTTAACCTCAGTATTTTCAATATTACTGGTTTTATTCATTTCTCTAAAATAGTTAAACATTGAGTCTAAATTCGCAGCATTTTTTCTGATCCTTTAGTGCTTTTAAGGATGTTCCAATATTCTTTTGTATTTGTTGTACGCAATTTCATAAGGTTCTGCGATAAATCTTTTCTGTACTGTTTTAATGATTTATTCATTAAGTTTCCCTAAATGAATTTTTTTTCCTTGCTGTTTTACAGTTATTGTTAAACCATGGTTTATCTTTCTTATTTACATTACCTGTTCGAAAGCTTTTCCTTTCAAATGATTCTCAGCAGTATTAAAAATGTATCACACATTCTTGAAAAAGCATCGCTGACACTTTCATTAGGAACATTATTTGATGTTCTTAAATTTAAAATTTCTTGTTCGATACTTTTTAAAATAGACTCGTCGATGTTCTCACGAAAACGTCCGCTTTGTCTTTCGACCAGAGCGTTACAAGTGATTGGTTATGTACAGGTGTGTTACTAATGGTATATATATTTTGTTCAATGACAATACTAAATGAAACAGGGCTATGTACATCTGAAAACATTTCACAAAATTCTAAGATGTCAAACTTTTTTAACAATTTAAACACTTCCATACTTGTCAGAACAGAATCGACTGTACTAGTATTTTTTTGTCCCCCGCTTGAAAAGTGGGGGATATTAATTTGGGTTTGTCCGTCCGTCCGTCTGTCCGTCCGTCCGTCCGTCCGTCCGTCTTCCTGTCTGTCTGTAACGCTTTCGTTTCCACACGATATCTCGAGAACCCTTTGAGCTTTTGCAATGAAATTTAGCATAGCAACTCCCTATGAAATAAAGAAGACCCCTATTGATTTTGAGGTCAAAAGGTCAAAGGTCAAGGTCATAAATAAGCAAATTCTGGCTGTTAAAACACTTTCGTTTCCACACGATATCTCTAGAACCATTTGAGCTATTGCAATGAAATTTTATATAACAACTCCCTGTGGCCTAATAAAGACCCCTATTGATTTTGAGGTCAAAAGGTCAAAGTTCAAGGTCGTAAATTTATACATTCTGTCTGTGTGTAATACTATTATTTTCGGGCGATATTTCAAGAAGATTTTGAGCTTATGCAATGTAATTTTATATCAAAACTCTCTAGGACGTCTCTCTCCCCTCTCAAAGTGCCCCGCCCCGTTTGATAGTGTTACATGTCGCTATTTTTAGCGCAGGGGCATGAGGAGAGTTATTGCGTATAAAACAGGTTCTCGGCGGACTTTATGTTCTTATTACATTATTAGAACTGTTTAATAAAGATTAAATAAATCAAACACCATGGATTGTGTAAAATTTTGAGAATAACGAACATGAAAACATGAATAAATACATGTATGTGACTTCAGTTCTGCATATACTTCACGTTTAGTAAAGCGATTCCGTGGTCTAGTGGTTATGTCTCTCGCTTCAAGCGTGAGAGGTCCCGGGATCGAATCTCGGTCGGGCCTTTTTTTTTTTTTTAAAATACTTTTTTTTTTACTAAATGATAGTATTCAGCATGTGAAATGAAAAATTTATGAGGTTATAAAATCATCAATACAGTGTGATAAAAATTCCATATAAAAAATCTTCTATACACATAATGAAGAATAAGCAATCAAATCTTTATATGCATATTGACATACATGTATTTTATTTGCTTCAGTATACATGTATACATTTAATAATTCTACAAATTAAAGTCAGGGGGGCCGACTTTTTCCCTAAGCGGGGGACACGAATTCTCTGAATTAGCTTGTTTTACAAGTGATTGCGCCTACATCAGTATCGCTACCTATGCGACCATTGACAATACACGCATTATTATTTATACAAAAATCTATCATCTTATATTCAAAGTTATCATTTGAAAAAATCTTCAACAGTCCTATCAAGAGGTATGTTTACACTTTCAAAAAAAAAATTTCAATATCATTATTTTCAGCACCAGAATTACACTGTTTAACATTTGTTAAAATTATTCTGTTGTTATAAAATTAGGGCTATGGTGCGTTCTTAGCAGTTGAGCATTTCTATACAGTTATAGGTAATAATGAATTTATAATTGGCAGTAGTCCAATAAATAATTTTCAAAGTCAGTAACGCTTTTATCACTTTTGAGATGAAAATTTTTATCAACTTCTTTCTTGCATTTATTTAATATTCGAATGGCGTTTCATTGTTCGGTCGTCGGTCCATTTCGTTGACATTCCTAATATTAATTAATTAAATAAGCCAGGACGGATTTTGGTCAAACAAGTTTTAGTTTAAATTGGATTAAAAACCATCTCATGATTTCCTTTTTAACTACTTATTTGAAACTAGTTCTAGACTACAATTTTGTAAATTTACAGCCCCTTAAGATATTAATATCAATTCTCTATAAAAAAAACCAAAATGACGTGGCCACGCAATGTCTTGGATTCAGCTCATTTTTTTTCTTACTGAAACTTCAATGAATGAAAAGATTGACTACATGAAAGAAAGCATGGTAGTTTACCCGGTTGCCATGGAAACGGGGCTAAAAGGTGTAAATTATAGTGAATATTGCTATTTATCAATAATATCAAAAAAAAATTTTACTAGGCAAAGCTTTTAATCATGCATATATACTGAAAGGATTAAGAAACGCATATTAAACTTTTGAGTTAAATTAAAACAATTATTTCAAATATGTTTTTCAGCATTTTTATCATACATTTTAATTCATCTTTAATCAACAAGTTACCAAAATTTTGTGCGATTTTGAGTGATAGTTCCTGAGATATTGATATCAATATGGTGACACCCCCCAAAAATAAAACTAAAAATTCTCATAATCTCCCTTTCGCATCAGTAACAAACTTGATTTTCCTGTACATTGAATTCACTAGAGCGTTTATTTTTTCATAGCATTATTATTCAACCCTTTCGACGGTAGTCTTATTGGCTGAGATTAGCTGTATTACTCCAAAGTCAACCAATCCCCCCGCTCAATCGAATCCCGCGAATTTTCGGTTTAGGATAGAATATACAGAACCCAGCAAGTTTGGTACTTGTTAATGTTTGTAAAAAAATATTGACAAATATTAACTACATTTTTCCAGTGTTAACTTGCTAAAAAACATTACGCAAACGTCGCGTACGTGCGCGTTTGAGAGTAAAATCGACGTAAGCTAGCCAAGCTCGCGGCCCAAATTAGAGCGGAGAGTTTCTGTCAGTTTAGGTTGAAAAAAGTGAGTATGTTTGTCTGCTGTATAAATATCAGTTTCAGTGATAATGCCTTGACAATAACCGAGGTGGCGTGATGAAAAGCCCTATCTTGTTGTGACGTTGGTACGCGGCAACGTCAGCGTCATGGTTGGTTGGAATCATTTTAAGTTCACTCTCTGACAACCAAAAAACACTTTTACTTGGTTGAAAAATTGAAAACAATCTGTACATCAGCATGTTTTTGCCTTTTTATTCACTTGTGCAATATTGAATTCAATTACTAAACCCACAGTAGATTCCTTCAGCCATACCACGATTGCAAGAAATTTATACTGACTGCAAATATGCAAAAACGATGTCTATAACTCTAATGCATAGTATGGTGCTACAAAATTTTATTACAAAATTATCATCAATAACATGCACGTGTTTTTGACTTTTTATTATTTCCCCTATGTGATGCCATACATTTCATGGTTGAGTAGTTTTGACTAGTGATTTTAGTGCAAAGTAACCAAAATAAACATCTGACCAATTTTCATATTTTTCGGTCACATAGTCAGAAAATTATCCCATATCATGTTCTTGTGCGTTTCTTTTTCCTTTCAGTATATTTTTATATGCTTCATGACAATCAAAACTATGTAAAAAATAGTGTATGTCACAAAGTTTTTACAATTTCTAATTTTCTGATGCCAAAAAAGTGAATAATTAATCCTCGTTACCTCCCTTGTTAGAGTTAATATTTAAATACTTTGACAAGTGATGTGAAAACCCTAGTAGGGAGATTTAGATTCAAGAAATGTTATTTTGCAAATATCATTTAAAACATTTTTGGGTAAATGAAAAATAAACATTTTATTACACTATGAAGTTGGTCTAAATGTGCTTTTTCTCCATCCGAGTTATTTCCCTTGTTGGAGCTCTTCGGCATTGAAGAATACAAAATGTGTAAAATGTAAACAAGATGGCAGACAATAAAATCTGCATTTTTTCTTCTTGTTTTGAAACATCTTGTTCAGGGAAATTCTACCTCAGGAGACTTTTGATGAAAAACAGTTAACAAAGTAGGGATAATCTTTAAGAAAAGCCAAAAGGTTGATCTGGACATGCTGAGTATTACACGTATAGCTACTCGTAGAAAAGAAAATATGAGGAAATCAGGGTGAAATGGGGCGAAGGCCGAGAGGATTTTAACTTATCCCTTCAAGATATCTTTGAAATAGAGATCGAGAGATACATGTAGTGGTGTGGTAGTCCCCGACCAATCCCCATTGCAATGTGTAAGTATTTTTTTTATGTATAATTCTATTCAGTTGCCTCAAGTACCTGGTAACTTACTGTATGTTGGTATATTGAAATATAAGACAATAAAAACAAACAAAACAATGAAAACTTGGATGCACAGTTGCACATATTACATGTACATGACATTGAATCATATACAAGTAATACAACTGTGAAATATATGTGCCCGTTTTGGGTACCGGTATTTTATTTTCTATGAAATTCAGTATATTTGAATAAAATTGTTTGTATAAATTTTTGATTCCAAATGATATATAATATGTTTGTGTCCATTCTGTTTTAAAAAACAGGATTTGTAGAAATCATACCATGAAAATATTAAACCTTTGACTTTTGACAATGATAACTGAGTAGTGGGTTAGATTTCTTGAAATTTTAAGCAATATGAGGACTATTTGAAAGAATTGATAAAAAAAATGGATAAGTGTAAAATTATGAAAATTAACTCAGTACATGCAGACACAGATTTACTGCTGCTAATAGTGTTCTAGATCTAAGTACAAATATTTTGTCATACTGTGTGAAATATCATTTTTGGGACCTTGATACAATTAAGTTATTTGCTCTGCAAGGTAATGTATTGTAAAGTAGGTAAAGAAATCTATCCAAGGGTGTTAGAATGTGACAAATCCATTTCATTTGTACTTGGAGTTCCTATAAATTAGTTAATTGTCATGAAGCACTCTTTATTGACTTTTCTAAGATGCAGCTTTCCGTCTTATAATTTTATTTTACTGATCACTGTTTTTCAGCTATATATTGCAGTCATATCAATCTTAGACACATTTATGAATAGTTTTAGTTTTACAGTATTGATCTGTACAGATGAGATCATTCTGATGCTGTGTACTTTACAAGTCAAGGACATATTGTACAAATTAAAAATAGTTACATTAAAGAATAAAATGAATTATACCACATTACATGTAGTATCAATAAAACATGTATGTTTTTATTACAATTAATTCATGATATAATAACATTTCATTTACCACTTTAAAAATTAATTGTTGTCAAAATCATTTCTACTCTAGATCTCCGGCAATTTGTCCAAACCGCAGAAAAGCTTTAACTGTGTAAATTGAAAAAAAAAAATGTTTGATGACAACATTGAATCCTCTCCTTTATCAATCATTCCTCATGATTCAGAAAATTTTCAGGATAACATTTAAATATCAGATACATGTAATATATATTTGATGTTTAGGATTTTAACCCAAACTTTCAAATTAAAAAAATAATTAAAATTCACAGATCATTGAAGCCCTTGCAAGATTTTCCTAATGAAGATTCTCAGGATTACAGATCCTCTAGCAAGGAGACCAGACAGGTACATGTATTGTGTATTAAGTTACATGTATTCATGGTGACTTAAGACATGATTGCCATGACAATGCATAAAGGGAGATAATAATGTTTAGAGGTTGAAAATGTATATGTTATATATACAGTGGAATTTTAAGATTCCAGTTTTAAGTTTTTAAAATAATTTTTAATGAATTTTTATCCAAAATGAACAAAAATCAATGATATTTTTTTTTTATTTTCTGAATAAGAAAAGAAAGAAAAGAAGATCCAGCAAAAGTTGTCACTGGTGCAAGATGGATACAGAGAAGGTTTACTAAAGATCATTACTAAAATCCACAGCAAATTGCAAGGATGAGCTACTTTTCAAACTTATACAAAAGGACATAAAGAATAAGAAATGTGATGTAATTCAAGGAAACCAAGCTGACATCAAATGAGAGAATATGAAGGAACAAATTTTAGCAGAATTTTTTTTTAAGCAGAGCATCTGTTTTCCTTAGAGAATATGTGTATTCTTAATTGATTCTAAATTGATTTCTTGTATTTGAAAAAAAAATGTCACTGTTAAAGTGGAGCATACATTCCAATGTCATGTTTATTTCTTTTCTATAAAAGCAGTATTATGAAAAGAAGCAGTTTCTTCCCTTTTTATATCCCCACTCTGCAGGAGAGGTGGTATACTGATTTATCATATACCCCACATGGGCTCACAAATCTATAGTTTTATACTGGCGGGCTTCACACAGTATGTCATGTATGATTAAAATATGAATACATTTTAACAAAACTGAGAACAAGATTAATTGTGAAATACTGATTCCCCCATACATGGCAGCTTAGGCCACGACTCCCATGAGGTATCCCAAGAAAGGTCTTGTCACAAGGAAAACACCTGTGAAATATGAAAATCTAGTCATTGTCTAAGGTCAAGGTCAAATGGTTAAAAATATTTATACCAATTAAAAGAACATAATAGCATAACTGATCATCTGAATATGCTGATAAGCAATGTGATAATAAGAATTAATTCCACAATATTTAGCATATAAGGCCATGTAAAAAAAATTGTTTGCCTTCCCCCAACAGACTGACTAAAATTCAAAACTTTTTTTTACCTTGCAAGACAGGATATTTTTTTCTTTTTATCCATCTTATCTCATCTACAAATATTTTGAAATTTTCTTGGAAAAAGATTTTTCAACCTACCCACCAACTTAATAATTTTACCATGAGTTGGGAGAGGGCAAAAAAACATTACAATCAAAATGGTCTTGCCAGCTTGTTTTGACATTATATTGTCTGACTTACTTTCATATTTTCATTAGATACTTTCATATCATTTATTGAATATGAGTTTGCCTTTTTACTTAAATTATACAGTTTAAAAAAATAAACAATTGCTTTGAATTTGAACATATTTTAGTGAATAAATCAAAGTGATTGGAAACAATTACAGGCCAACAAAAGATTTTTAAGAATTGTTGGAAACTCAATTGTTTTATTTCATATTTAGAATAAAGTAACTAGAAGCCTGATTTGTTTCCATGGCAACATATTAATTTGCCTGCCTCTTAGTTAATTGCAGAAGTTCTATTTAATTATTAAAAAGAAATTTAAATACTTGACGTATATTCATATAACATAACAATTTGTTCAATTTGGAAAAACATGTTCTTAGATGATCTTCTCTGTTATTTTTGAATAATTTAATTTTGTTTGTATTCTCGCCTCTCATTGGTTGATTTCCAAAAAGGAACGCAAAACATTTTGTATAATCTGGTTTGGTATGGGGACACACCCCCTTAACGACGAGCTTAATCATTATATCCATGCAATCCCCTCATTTCCAGTCCTCGGAATCCATGGAAAATTTCAGATTTAATAAATTTTCCTTCAACTTTAAACAATAACTCGTTCTTACCTCATGTAAACAAACATCATGGCTGCTAGATCTATGTATCAGTTATTACCTCCCCTCGCTTCAAATCACTTCCGTTACTATGGTTGTATTATTGCGCGGTAAATTTGAACTAATAAAAAGCAACACAATTTTACATCAAAAGTTGTTTGATTATTTCAAAATTAAATTATAAGGAATGACTTTAATTCTTGGCCATATTATCGAGTATAATTTGTTTTGGGTCAGTTTACGCTTTTTTATAATCCGCTTCGCGGATTATAAAGCGTAAACTTACCAAAACAGATTATACTCGATAATATGGCCAAGAATTAGAGTCATTCCTTAATTGATTGGGGGGGGGGGGGTCATATAATTTCCAGAAAGCTGTACATTTACCCATTAATTTTTTTAATCTCATAAAACATTAGAATATATACACATGTAGTTTATTTAATGATTCATGGTTACAAATATATCAGTTGTAAAAATGGTGAAAAATTTCATTTACATGTAATATGACTGAAAAAGTCAATTTTATCAAATTGCCAATTTTCATGCAATAATTTCTAGAAAGATTTTGATTTACCCATAATTTTTTTTTATTCTCATAAAAGCTTTGAATATATAGTTTATTTAATGATACATGGTTACAAATATATCAGTTGTCAAAATGTTGAAAAATTTCATTTAATATGACTAAAAAAAGTCAATTTTGGCAAATTGCCAATTTTCATGCAATAATTCCTAGAAACTTTTTGATTTACCCATTAATTTTTTTTTATTCTTTTAAAACCTTAGAATATATAGTTTATCTAATGATACATGGTTACAAATATATCAGTTGTCAAAATGGTGAAAAATTTCAATGAATATGACTAAAAAAAGTCAATTTTGGCAAATCGCCAATTTTCATGCAATAATTTCTAGAAACTTTTTGATTTACCCATAATTTTTTTTTTTATTCTCATAAAACCTTAGAATATATAGTTAATTTAATGATACAAAATTACAAATATATCAGTTGTCAAAATGGTGAAAAATTTCAATGAATATGACTAAAAAAGACAAATTTGGCAAATTGCCAATTTGCTAAGAGCCTAAATGATGCGATTAAAATACGCTTAATATCCATTGAAATATATTGAATGAAATTTATTTCTGAGATTTAAGTAATATGAGCTCAGAGAATATAATTTTCATGTGAATTTACAGAAATTTATTGAATGTGCACTAATTTTATTTAAAACAGAGCAAAATTTGCTTAATCGGAGGGTTCTAAATATAACATCCTTGTTACCATGGCAACCAAATTGAAAAGTTAGACTTTAACATCATATTTATTAAAGATATGCCAATCGTAGTAAATGGTGTGAAATTCAGCTAAATCGGAGACATGTCATGTCCACGACCCTATTTAAAATTTTGATTTTTATAGAGAAATGATATTAAGTAATTATGATGATTTGAACTTAATATTAAAATTTGAAAGAAACCCTTGTTTTGTATATAATGAAAACCACTTTTCTGAGAGTGCATTTAAACAACACAAGAACCTGGGAGCCTGCAAATTTAGAATACACATGGAGGCACAGCTATCATGTCACACTCAGAGAATTATTCACGCATGAGTGAACAGATCATGCAGTTCCAGAGAGCAGTCCATGGGACTGTTGGGTCTGCTTTCCAGAGCAGTCCCACGGCAGTCTTAGAGAAGTCCCAGAGCTGCTCCACGACAGTCCAATAGCGAGACTGGGACTGCTTACTGGGACTACTTGGGTGTCAGGTTGGCACTTGTTGGTATTGCAGTAAATATATCATGATAGTCCAGGGGGAAAAGCCAATTCTTACCCCACATTAATACTTTTAGTAACATCTAAGATTTTACATCATACATCCTACTTTTGTTTTTTTAATTTTTCTTTTTCAAGATTTTCCAACTGCTATGAGTAATTTAATATTTGAACTTTCTGCACTCACAATATGTCATTTTTCTGGCATAAAAAAGACGATAAGGACCCCATTGGAAATAAGCAATTTTGATTTCATGGGTTATCCTTAGGTTTATTAATTAATGTCATGATATCACGATGATTATAATGCATATATTTTTATTCATAAAATTTATAAATGTCAAAAACTGCTTTATATTTTAAACATTCGGAAAAGGACACCTTTATTTAGAATTTTATATTTATTTTTGAAATTTTATTACTGTGATTAGGTTTTTCATTTTATGCATTATTTATATTTGTACCACCCTGTATCATACATTGATTTTATTACCTGAATAAATCTACTACTACTACTAACAAAATGTATTTTAGAGTCTTTAACTTTGCTGAATTTAAGGAAGACGCAAAACAAAATTTTGATGCGACTTTTTAAAGATAGAATAGTAGTATATTTTGTCCCATGATGCATTTAAAAAGCAAGATATTTGAGGGGAAAATCCTTATATGTTATATACAAGTAAGACACAATTTCAGTGCAAGAAATGCCGTGGCACCAAACCAAAAACAAACAAAAAATCAACAACAAACAAACAAACAAACAAAAACAAAACCATTAAAAAAAAACTCAAAAACATATAGACCCAAAATTCCCATTTTTGCTTTTGTTGTTATGTAAGATATTTGTTAAAATACAAATATACCTCACACAATTGTTAAAGCCACTTAACCCGAAACAGGCACACTTATCTAACACAATAAAAGTACGTCTTTACATAGATAATATATAAAAATTAATTATAAGATTGATTTAATAGATTATTATAACAATCCTAACATGGAAAAAGCAGATCAAAAACCTTATTGACAAACAGTAGTTCCGGACGGAAGTTAAGATCTGTTGTGAAGTCAATTTTGATGAAAAAAATAAGTTTATCAGATAAATCTAATAAAGAAGATAATTCAAAACCGGGTATTTTTTTCCTCTATTAGTAGAAGCCTTAGTCATAATACATCTTTTCAAAATTAATAAATTAATGGAATATAATCCATAGTATCTTTGATATTGATATGCATATTTAAAGAATAAAGGCAAAAATCAGATATTTTATATGATTTTTTTAAAGGAGCAAAAATATTGTCCGTGTACAGGTAATACATGTACTTTGTTGTGAAAAAAATGCTCGGGTTTGTTCTTTATGAGATAAACATGTAAGCGATAAATTTAATTCTTCGAGGGTGATTTCACGCGATATCAACAATGATCAAAATAGGATTATTTTTTGTGTGACCTAACAAAAATTATTTTTTCAACTTTTGAATTTTGATATCTTTTAAAAGAAAAAGACTTTGGGGATATAATTTGACAAAAGTTCAAACAATTTATGGACAATTATTTTTTCAAGAAGAAAAAGGAATATATATTTTTAGCGATTAGAATCAGACCAAGCGGCTTTAAAGATTTAAGTATCAGAATCGACCGTTGTTGGAGATGTCAAAGTGGTGCCCAGAAAAGCGAATAAATGTTGAGAGTTATATATTCTTTTCTTTTCAGATTCCTGAGAAATAAAACGTTTTATTATTTTTCTGCTTTGTCTGCATATTTTTGTCGGACTATGTGTTGTCCAGAAAAAAAAAAATTAGTTAATTATTTAACTGAGGTTATATCTATAAGGATTTAAAGATATTAATATAATAAGAATAACACATTATTTCTCAGATAACCATATCTAGTACATGTAAATGCGCATTTAAAATTTTCATCCCTTTGATTGTTAAAACAGTTTATATAAATTCTTTTCATGTACCTCATCAGGAAGGAAATTTCCAAATATTGGATACATTTTACAGCCAATTAGAGGCAAGTTTATCTAAAGAACAAACCTTAAAAAGACTTATTTCACCATACAGATATTTTGAGATAGAATGTCCACCAAAAGCATTGAGTCCGAAACAGCAAATGTCAATTGATGGTGTTAAGAAATGTATCGTAGAAACTGTACAAAATCTACCACATTGGGGGGAAGAAGTTCCTTTCAAATGGTTTGAACTTGAGAAAAGTCTTAATGAGAAGAAAGCAAAAGGAGAAAAAGTGTTGCAGTGGTCAGAATTGAAAGAAACGGCAAGAAGTATTTCCATTGACGAAGATAACCTTAATGATGTTCTCCGTTTCTTACATGAAATAGGAAAACTCATATACTTTTCTGTGGATAAACTCAAGGAGACTATTATCATAGATGTTCAGTGGTTTGTTGATGCATTCAAGTACATCATAACTGACGAAAGGCATTTAGCTAGAATAGACAACATGAACCCTCTAGTTAATACCGGAACAATTACTGGAGAGTACATTAAACAGATATGGAAACGAATCGAAGACAAGCGTGATGTAATTTATGTTGAAACAGATAAACATCATGATTCCTCTTTGAAATCTTACTTAAACCATAAAGATGAAATTCTACAATACATGGACAAACTTGGCTTGATGACAAGAATTGAAGGACATGTAGGCACTGACGACGAGGAGATGTATTACATTCCAAGCATGAACCGAACCGACCTTTCTGATGACAGCAAAGATGAAATCAGAGGAAAACAAAAATCAGCAATGATGGTGTACTTTTTCAAATCGTATTTACCTCATTTTTTCTTCTTTCGATTGGTGGTAAAGTGTTTAAAGAAATGGAAAGTGTGTGATGAGAATTCTTTTTTTAAAAATGCAGCATTTTACAAGGCAGAAGATGCTGGCCATTATTTTGCAATCGCTGTCAGCAAAACATCCATCCAGTTGCAAATCTTCACACGTGATGAAACCGTCAACCTGGAGGATAAATGCGTCAAGAAAATCAGACAAACAGTAGAAAGCTTTATCAAGGAAATAACAGAAACCTTTCACAAGGGGATTATATATCATATGGGTTTTTCATGCAGAGACATACAAATTACAGATGAAGATGAAGAATTCTTTTTGAAAGAGACAGACATTGAACGAGAATTTGGAAATTCTAAGGAAATATCTTGTCCCAAACATTTTCGGGGTAAAAACAAGCACACAATCGATACAAGTAGAATACGTATGTGTCTGTTCGAGAGAACGTCCACTTCATTTTCAATTGACAATTAGAACGTATTTTTCAGAGATGGAGTACCTTTATCGTATTTTGAAAAAGGTTTTTGCTTCTGCACATAAAACATCACTAGTATTTCCAAAGGAACAAAACGGAAAAGGAAGACAATAGATTATAGCTTAATTAATTGTATTCTTGACGTAGATCTCTCTTAGTTTGAAAACTTTTTGTTTGTAATTTACATGTACTTTATTATATTGTTTAATACATATTAAATAAGCATCTTCCCATATTAAGAATTGCTTTTCTTTTTTTTTTCTTTGCTGTAGTTTTTTTTTTTTTACTAAAGAAAGGACTAAATGGCATGGTAACCGTTAAACATTAATAAAATTATCTTTATCTGGTTTGTGTTTGCTGCTTGAAATACCTTAATCTGAATGAGTTTAAACATATTTATATGACTATTTAGGTTTCACAACTCCCGTTTGTGCACACGTAAGAGTTCAATTCATTACAGATAGATGCCCTGAAGTCATACGATGGTTTGTGTTGTAATGTTGTCTCTGAATCTCTAATCTCTGAATTGGTAAGGCCATACTTTATGTACATCATATCCATAAATAACGGTAAATAACTGTAATTTCCACATTTTTCACTGTTAGAATATATCATAAATTACAATGATAACATACAACACCTTCAAATAAACTTTGTTTTTAAAAAAACTTTATTTGAACTTTAACTGTAGCAAATAGTTTACAGTGTTAATGCCTGATTGATAAAAAAAATAATACTGTAAAGCACTTTTCTGTAAAATATGCTTTTTTAAGGTATTGCGAAACGCACTTGTTTATTGTAAAATGCCTTTAAAGCATGGTTCGTAATTGTCATTCATCCGCATTTTTAGCTCGCCTGAACCGAAAGCTCAAATGAGCTTTTCTGATTACATTTTATCCGTCGTCTGTCCGTCCGTCTCTCCGTCCCTTCGTCTGAAAATTTTTCACTTTTTCGATTTTTTCTCAACAACCAATGGACAAAATTTTATCAAAATTGGTTCATAGCATCCTTGGCATAGCATCCTTGGGACAAGGGACATTCTAATTGTTAAAATGAAGGGCCAGGTCCTCTCACAAGGGGAGATAATCAAGAAAGGACAAAAATAGGGTACAATATGGGATCATAATAAAAATTCTCAAGAACCACTGGACCAGGAAAGCTCGAACTTATGTGGAAGCATCCTTAAGTAATGTAGATTTCAAATTGTTAAAATCTTGACCCATGGGGGAAGGGCGGGTCCACAATAGGGAATCCAATTTTTACCTAGAAATATATAGAAAAAACTATAAAAATTTTCCCTTCAAGAACCGCTGAGCCAGGAAAGTTGAATCTTATGTGGAAGCATCATGGGGTAATGTAGAATCCAAATTGTAAAGATCATGACCCCCGGGGTAGGGCGGGGCCACAATAGGGAATACGTTTTACATAGAAATATATAGGAAAATATCTTTAAAAATCTTCTTCTAAAGAACCACTGGGTCAGGAAAGACGACTCTTATATCGAAGCATCCTGGTGTATTGTTAATTTTAAATTGTTAAAATCATGTCTCTTGGGGGCCACAAAAGGGAACTCAAGTTTTACAAAGAAATATATAGGAAAAGTCTTTCAATCTTCTACTAAAAAAACACTAGACCAGGAAATGCTGAAACTTATGTGGAAATATCCTGTATTAACTAAATTCTAAATTAAAAAAAAAATGACCCTTGCAATTGGGGATATGGCGTTGTCACAATAGGGAATCCAATTTTTACTTCGAAATATAAAGGAAATAATTGCTAAAAATCTTCTTCTAGAAAACCACTGGGCCAGGAAAGCTGAATCTTATATGGAAGCATAGTGGGATAGCGTAAATCCGAAATTGTTAAAATCATGACCCCCGGGAGTAGGGTGGGGCCACAATAGGGAATCCAAGTTTTACATAGAAATGTATAGGAAAACTCTTTAAAAATCCGGTTCATCAGAGCTGAAATTCATGTTGAAACATCCTGGGTTAGTGTCGATTATCAAGTATTAAAATCATGACAGGGTAAGGGCAGGGGCGTTCTAAATAAGGTAAAGAATTGCATTACCTAAGTAACTCTAGTGAGCGGTGTGGACCATAGGCCTCTTGTTTTATTTATATTCTTCGACAATCTAGAAAAAAAATGAGTGAAAGGATATTATGCTGTGCTGTGACTGTACATAATCTTAAGCCTAAAATTTGCTTTTGATTCATATGGATTTTTTTTATATTATCTGAAACGGAAATGTATACTGTTCAAGATTTTTTTGATATTTTTTTAATACTTGCAATGGGTGAAAAGAAATATATATCTCATTATACTCATGTAATATCCTTTTTATGCATGGATGTAAACTATATTTTGATATAATATTCTATGTTCAGTACATGTACTTGTTTATATACCTGTATGTAATGAATTATAACAATTTTATAGAATATTACTTAGGAATATGAAATTACATCTTTACTCTTTGTTTTTCTGTTTTTTTACACAGCAGCGGGTCAATATATTATAAACAAAATATCGTAATGGCAGTACGTATTTAAAACATACGGATCTGGTAGAGAAACAACGATATCAATATTACGAATTAAAAAACGTAAATGAATCTTTCATAAATTTAATTGCATTCCATTAAATTTTAATTACCAGTATCTTGTCCATTCATTATGAAATTGATCTGTTAAAGTTTCTTATATAATGAATGGGGATGGTTGTTCGTTTTCTCCGAATTTTAGTTCTGGGTCGGCTGTTATTCATATGGTTGTACGCATGAAATTTCCGTTGATATTTGTTTAACTCGCCCAAATTTCTAAAACCTATTTCGTGTGTGTGTTTGTGTGTGTGTGTGGGGGGGGGTGATCATTTTCAATGCTTCAAACCTGACTTTTCACACAAATACGCGTTCACCAGGAGGGGTCCGCGTTTTCCGAAGGGGGTCCATAGTAACTTTTTTCTTTCTTCAGTATAAAAATTCAATAACAAATTCCAGGGAGGATGGTCCTGAAACCCCCCCCCCGACTCCCCCTTCTAGATCCGCGCATGTACAGTTCGCTAAAATTCAGGACCCATGGCTGGTACAAGTAAACAACTCCATAATCAACGGTCAATCCAATATTGTGAGAAATTTAAAGAATGTAGAATGAAGATGAAATGTGTGTTTGAAGTTTTTTTTCCTTGAGGACAAATAAAGCGTTAATGGATATGACTTCCAATTTACTATACTTGACAGTACTTGAAATTGGAAAAGCCTACAGAAAGGCCGATTTCATATGAAAATAAATTTTGTAGAATTTCTTACTAGATTTGAATTGTGGAAGTTCCTTTTATAACGTGGGGTGATACAGTACCGACCAGACCCAACCTGACACAAAACAGTCCCAGAGCTGTCCCGGGGACTGCTTTCTGGGACTGCTTTTAGCAGTCCCGCAGCGATCCCAGAGCAGTCCAACAGCGGTCCCAGAGCAGTCCCAGTGGGCGGGGTTTATTAATTTAATGGGCGGGGCTAACTCAGAAATGAGATTTCCGATAAACAATGGAACTATAAAAGGCAGCTAAATTTTTCTGAGCAGTATGTCAGGAATCCTAACAATGTGAAGGTCATTTTCATGTATGAGCAGTACCCGCAAAGATTTGAAACAATTTGAAATAATATTTATTGAAGGAATAAAGCTTACACACCTACATAAATGAATTACACTAAACATGTATATTTAATCACAATTATCTTGTTTTTTGTGACTGATACTGGCTTTCATATTTATTTTCCATACAGAAAATGAAAATTGAATTGATTTTTTTTTCACCAGAATTAGTTTTAAATAGATCTATTCATTATACATCATGGCCGATTTCCATACTATCGGGATACTCTAAAGGCATTTTTTAAAAAAGTATTAGGGCTTTTGAAAAATTCGATGCTAATTTAGCCATGTAATATTTTTCAGTATTAATTATTCTTTACTGACATGTTAATTTAAAAATAATTGTTTTATTTGTAAATTGTATTAGTGACTAGTATAGAATCCTAAATTTATGTTCAACATTAATTAATCTCGAAAGAAATTTATACACATTTCATTTATCTTTTTTATGTTTTACATTTTTTACATAGATTGAAATTATGGTCATTGTTTATTGAGCAGCATGTTCAATGGTGTGTAACACTGATACGTGAACCCAAATTACATGCATGATTGATTTTCTGCCCAAAGGCGATTGAAACCACAGGTGTTTATACCATTTTATTCATACACATTATCGGCCAGGTAAACAAAAGCTAAACAAAAAAGAAATAAATCACAATTACGGGTTTTTAACTGTTTATTATCTTTTTTTAATTTACTCTTTTAATAACTTATTCATAAATTAAAAACTAATTCATTTGTAAATTCCCGTATAATTGTTCACATTGCTTATGTTAGGGAGGAATGGTGACATAATTTTATTTCATGTCATAAAATAAATTGTTAGATTTTTAGTTGAGGGTTGTATGTAATACCCCTTTAGCGTGGTGCTTGTAAAACGTCTAGCATTTTCAATTCAAATATCTTATATCTAAATGAAATGATTTTTTAAATAGTGCCATATGAAAATTTTGAGTATTCAATTTCAGATTTAATAGGAAAACAAATCTACATGTAGATATTTTTTCTCATGAGTAGTTTTATATACTTTAGAAAGAAAAATCTCCTCCTGACTTCCTTATATAACAACTTTATTTTAAAAAATATTCTATATTACATTTGTGTAAATATACAGTTCCTAAAACTATAAATTAACTATAATACATGTAATCTCCAGTTATTAAAAGTGTCACAGATGAAATTGAACCATCGGACATTTTGACAATTACATTTGATATTCTCAATATTAAATTCTACATATCTGATATTAATTTAATTAGTTGTTACAATTGTTTCAATATGTGAGATTTATTTATTTTGAAATATTTGATTGTCTTAATTACCCATGAGTGATATGACCAGATGGACTGTGCTTTGAGTGACTTAATTATTGTTTATTTAAAATTATTATCTTTAACTCTACTTGTAAAGCAATTAACTCATGTCATATGTTACTCAGAATTGTCAATTATCAACCATGTCTATAAATACAAATTTTTGTTAACATTCAGAGAGTTGGAATCGGGACGCGCTTAATTGACTGTCCCTGATACTGTCCGACCCAAAGGGAAATAAAGGTCTGCAAATCGTAAAGCGGCATTATCTTCATTTACTTAATAATCCACCCTAGTGGCTTTACTGACAAGCACACGCATCTAACGCGAGGGTGTGATAAGTGGTGCAGATAACCGGGTATGACTCCCTCTCACAACCAAGCGAGTTTTACCACTGATTCCCCTACCTTCTACGAGAATTCCCCTAATAAAAAAAAACATCTTTAATTTCGTACACGCCGCTATGAATCGCAGCCTTGGACCACAACGGAGACCTGCAGATTCTTCCTTTCAGCGTCAATTTCCAGGTTGTGGCCGATGTGGAATTGTCCATGGACCCAGTTGCCGTGCTCAAATGGAAAAGTGTTACAGATGTAAGCGTCATGGTCATTATGCAAGAATGTGCAGGACTGTCCTCTCTTCCCCTGGGAGGACGACCATGATGGCAAATACTAATGCCCCAATCCAAGAGCAACGTTCCGGTAGACGAGAGTCCAGAGACAAAGTTCGTATGGAAAAATACTTAGAAAGCAAATCTCATCTCCGCGAACTGCCTTTTCATAACTTACGGAGCACAGCATTCCACGAGACTCTGAATATTCACCATAGACTTAAAACGGAAAATCGACAGTTGAGTTTCAAAGTGAAAGAAATGGAAAAATGTATGCTGACGCAGTGAATGTGATTATTAACCTTGAACAAAATTTTCATAAATTTTCAACGACAAAAACATCAGCAGAACCTCACTCATCAGTCTGTAATACCGCCGAAGAAAAACTTACTGTATCATTTCAAACTTACAACAAGAAGTTCAGACTCTACGGCTTGAAAAGTCATCTTACAAACAGTTCATAGATTCGATAAGTTCTAACGTCGAAGAAGAATGGAGAGAAAACAGAGCAAAACTTCAAGCAAGGGACAACGCCATTCTGTCCTTGAAAAACGAGAACCAGCAACTTTTGAAAAATCAGGACTTTTATGTAAATCGAATTATCGAACTTGAAAATAATGTGTATAATCATTCTACCGGCATCCAAAGTTATACACAAAACAAGGATCTACAACGCATTCATTATGGAAATGGACAGACATTACCTATACCACAGCAAAACACCAGGCCGTGTTTTACTGGGGCAAGGGGGTATTGTCACAGATGAAAATGAACCATCGGACATTTTGACAATTACATTTGATATTCTCAATATTAAATTCTACATATCTGATATTAATTTAATTAGTTGTCACAATTGTTTCAATATGTGAGATTTATTTATTTTGAAATATTTAATTGTCTTAATTACCCATGAGTGATATGACCAGATGGACTGTGCTTTGAGTGACTTAATTATTGTTTACAGTCAATTCTCGAATTATCGCCATTCGATTCATTGCCATTCTCGCAATACCGCCATGATTTCCCAAGAACGTTTTTCCTGCTATATAAAATTCTCTTTATAATGCCAAATTCGCATACCGCCATCCGCCACCCTGTTTTCACAACAAACGTCCATTTTTAAGTGTCAATTATCTCGATATACCGCCACAGGTGCGCGTGGTCAGTGAAGCGCGGCTAATTGGTTGACACTATCCCTGTTGTAAAGCATGCAAAGGCAGACAAGGTACATGCAATTAAGTAATTAAACAAGAACTAAATAAACAGAGATTCTAACATGAACTGTTATAATAATTTTGTTTTCTGTTTAGTCACCGCTTTGCCACGAAAGCGGTCGTTGTTAAAGTCCGCCGATAACTATATAATTTAGATGATCTCTGCTTTAAAAATTGAGAAGTTTGCTGAAAAAATAATAATACGGTTTGAATTGTGAATGTTTAATTAACAATGTTGCCATAAACAATAAATTTATTCAAGAATTCATTTTACTTACTATCGGCAATATATCACGACGATCAACCCAGCATTTTTTTTTTCAATAGCAGAACTGCAGCTTTAAATGCACACCCATGTACTTTTCTTTATTTCATAACTGCACATTTTGTTTTAGCGTATTCGTACATTAAAAAATTAAAGTATTTTCAATCAGAAATATGTTTTAATTATAAACATGTACATGTAATAATAAGAATAGAAACGCTAAATGGTATTTCTAAGAACGGTAACTCTACTTCTTGTTTTCCAGAAGATGGGAAATTCAATTCATCGCCAAATTCGTTATACCGCCATGATTTCTAAATTACAAAAGGTGGCGGTTTTATCGAGATTTAACTGTATTTAAAATTATTATCTTTAACTATACTTGTAAAGCAATTAACTCATGTCATATGTTACTCAGAATTGTCAATTATCAACCATGTCTATAAATACAAATTTTTATTAACATTCAGAGTGTTGGAATCGGGACGCGCTTAATTGATTGTCCCTGATACTGTCCGACCCAAAGAGAAATAAAGGTCTGCAAATCGTAAAGCGGCATTATCTCATTTACTTAATAATCCACCCTAGTGGCTTTACTGACAAGCACACGCATCTAACGCGAGGGTGTGATAAAAGATTATAAGAAATCTTTGCGTATTAAACAGTTAAAACTCCTCTCTGCTGCAAGAAAACAAAACAATATGGAGCCTGCAAATTCAGAATACACAAGGGGGCGGAGCCATCATGTCACTCAGAACCTTTGTCACAAATGAGTGAACAAAGCAGTCCCAGGGGCAGCTAGGACTGCTTTTCATAGCAGTCCCAGAGCAGTCCCAAAGCAGTCCCAGAGCAGTCCTACAGCGGTCCCAGAGCAGTCCCAAAGCAGTCCCAGGGACTGCTTTCTGGGACTGCTTTGGTGTCAGGTTGGGTCTGGTCGGTACTGTATATTTGATTTAACGGGACCTCAAAGTTTCTCCTGAATTTTAAAATTGTTTATACGTAGTAAGCTTGTTATGACCTTGTGGTTATTGAAAAGTAGTATAAATTTCCAAGATTGTTGCATAATGGCTCTCTCTTATAATAGAGTCATTGGTTTGCTTATTTCATCTAATCAAAAAATAAAAGAGAAATTATACCAAATTTGTACAACCTCTCTTATTTTCATTAATTGATAACATTTGATTATTGGAACTTTCATTAAAATTCATCAAACTATAATTTAAGGATTACAGTCCCTGAAACGTTCTACTTTCCCATTTTTCCGTTCGCTCACCGTTCGTTCACCGTTCGTTCAGCGTGCGTTCACCGTTCGTTCAGCGTGCGTTCACCGTTCGCTCTTCGTTCACAGTATTGCATTCACCGTTCACCGTGCGCTCGCGTTCATCGTTCACAAAACGTTCACCGTTCGCTCTTCGTTCCGTTTACTTTGCGTTCACCTTGCGTTCACCGTTCACTTATCGTTCAGTCTTCATTGTCATTCGGAACTCCAAAGTGAACGGACTTATCTTTTTGACGGTAAGGATTTACATGTTTTTTTTAATTAAATAACTTAGATATCGTGTTAAAAGAATAATTATTTCGTTGCCAAAATTATCTATAATATTTATATTTCTATTATTGTAACTCAGCTGTTACTTATTTCATGAATATTCCCTGGAAAATAATCAATACATTATGTTCCTACATGTATGTAGAACGATGCTAAAATATTAAATTAAAAAAAGGGCAATGTACAAATGCTTCCCGCACGGCATAAATTTGATGTAATTTTAAAAAGGACAAATTATTAATGGTTGTAAAATAATTAATCCAAGTCTTTTACAGGACAAGAATTCATAAAAAAAATATTTCTACAGTTATACGTATTTAAACTACATGTAGGTTTTAGAATAATGAACAGTACTGCAAATTTTCAGTTAATTAAACATCTTTAGAGCTAATTAAGTTGATGGTGTGGTTTTAAATTTTAGAAAAGACCAACTGTTTAAAATATTCTATTATTAGAGAAGAAAAATTCCTTCCTTCTCCGTACCTAAACATGTTTAAAAATATGTTTTTTGCTATTCAGTATCATTAAGCACCCCCCCCCCCCCCCCCCCCCCCCGTGGCTTTTCTACCGAAATAAAATTCTTATTGAGTTTTTTCAGTATATTTAATTAATATTTAATTTTTATTGTAAAACAAGAAAATCAGTCTGAAAACCAACACCACACAGTCATTAAATAATAGTATTTTAGTATAAACTTGTGCCGACAGTAGTATTTTAAATTGGCAGGGAATATGTTTCACATTCAATTTAAAACTTAATCCTTCCAAGTATATATTCGAATTTTTTTTTACTGCAGGAATGCAAAAATCAGGTCTAGAAATGATAGGGAAAAATATTTAAATTTCTTGCCTTCGGCATGTTCGGTGAAACGCGATTTCCACACCTCCACTGTGTCGAATTATTTTGATTGACAGCACAAGCACGCTACTACAAATATTGCACGGACTTCCTGTGAACTATGTGAACTTGATGATGGAAAATAAAAGCCAATGATTACTGTCAAATGGATTTGTTAATATAAAAAATAAAGATTTTCTTTATTGCTTGGAATATTCTCTCTCTCTCTCGAACATTTCTCTGTTCAATAAAAACTATGATAACACATTACTTATTAAGTTTTGAAAATTTAATCTACACATTTATTACAAATAATTTGAATGCCTCTTTCCAACATCTTGACCGAGTTTAATCACGGCCGGAAAATGTCTACAGATACATGAAAAAGTTAGCCAAAATAATCGTCATAAACAGATAAAGGAATAAAAAGGCAACTAAATATAGAATATTCTGTAGTAGAATTTCAATAGAACGAGGATTTTTATGCAGTACGATAACAGTCAATGTCAACAGATACATTTTGTGATTGTGAATTAAAAAAAAATCAGTTATTTTACTCAGAATCACTTTGGCACGGAAATACACGCACGGTTGTTTCAACCTCGTACAATGTAATTAATTCATTCTATAAGTAGCAGATTTATCTTCAGAAGTCCACATTATTTTATTTGTGAAAAGAATAAGCATAATTATTTACTATATAAGAATATTAATTTTTTTTAAGTACACTTGGTAACAAATACGCGTTTGACTGTGATTAAAATCATGTCATTAAAATATCGATTTAAACATATAGGTATGTGCAGAAAAAGATGCTTTTATTTATTTATTAATTTATTAGTTAATTAATTTATTTATTTATCTATTGTTTATCTCAGCAGTAGTTTTATCTTCTAAAGTCCACATTATTGTACTAGTTAAAAGAATTAGCAAAATTATTTACTACATGTATATAATATCAATTTATTTTGAACTACACGCATAAACAAATACACGTTTGGCGTTGATTAAAATCATGTCATTAAATTATAGATTTAAACATACGTATGTGTAGATTTTTATTTATTATTTATTTATTTATTTATTCATCTATTAATCTCTCTTTTGTTTATCTATTATTTATTTAAATTTATTTTTGACATTTGAATAATAGAATAAAAAATAATTTCAATACAAGGAAAAGACCGAAGGCATTCCGAATAAATAGTTCATCTTGCGTTCACCGTTCGTTCACCGTTCACATTGCGCTCGCGTTTGCGCTCCGTTTGCGTTCTGCGTTCACTCACCGTTCACCGTTCACACATCGTTCACCAAGTTGCGTTCACCGTTCGCACATCGTTCACAAACCGTTCGCTCTGCGTTCGTTCACCGTTCAGGTGGGAAAGTAGAACGTTTCAGGGACTGTATTATCAAAATTTTATATCAGGCATATACGAATGTCTAAAAACGGACACGATTTGTGTTAATGCTAGTGTTTACATTATCCCGGCTTTGCATCTAGCTTAATCTGCAAATATCACTGAGCACAGACTTACATGTACAATATATTTCCACATGATTCACCGTGCCTAACCCCACAAATGGGGGGGGGGGAATGGTGCCACCCGGGGGTGAAGAATTTGAAGCGGAATTTTCAATGTTCGTTGACATGATCAGCTTTTCTACAGTGATTGAGATGAAAATAATCCTAAATTCACTTACAGCGGAACACAGTGATATCCCAGCTTACTGTTACTCGTTTCCAAGCTCAGAACTCGTCCTAGAAATACATGAATACTTCTGCAATATCTGGCTAGAGCATGCAAGAACGCAAATTTGACCGTTTCTCTGTGAAAATTGGTGCCTTATATATCACTCAGCTTTATTTGATTTATGTGAGAGACTTTTAGATATGATTTCGCCCCAGACACTCTAATGTTTCGGAGAATTTCACCTCAAGGAAGGATATGGAAATAACGAACAGTATTCAATCTCAACGTCCATTAAACAAATATACAAAATAAGAGCAGAGCAAACACGGACCCCCGAAACATCAGAGGTGGGATCAGGTGCCATGGAGGAGTAAGCATCCCCTGCTGACCGGTCACACCCGCCGTGTGCTCGTTGTCATAATCAGGATATAACGGAAAAAATCCGTGGTCAATTCAGTGTATAAATAATGGACTAACAATTGGTATGAAAAATGTCAGTCAGCATTTCATTCAATGATAAACTGTATTTGCTGACAAGGTCATTGTATCGACCATAGAATTTACGAAATGATGACTTCAAACGAGACTGTTGATATTCTTGTTTCATCAACTTGCTTGTCAATAATTTACCTCGTTTAAGAAATTGTTCATACGTAGAGCATGCTCTAGCATATCGAATCAACTGAGATATATATACTCCGTATGTAGGTGATGAAGGTATATTGCTGCATAAGTAAGGGAAGTTGACGATAGAAAAGTTAAAGTCATCACGTTTATCATATACGAGGGTTGTCCATAAAGTTCGTGGACAAGATCAGAATTGAATACAAGTTGCGTCATTGATATCTATTATAAGCATAATTTTAATCCTTTACTAAATGTGAACTGAGAAATGTAAAATCTGATTCAATTTTAAATGTTTAATTAAAATTATGGCTTCATAATAAGACTTGGTATGGAGACCCGGAGCACCGCAAAATTTTGATTAAAAAATTATTTATCACTTTAAAAATTTCATTTGTATTTTATAAAATAATGCAGAAATTTGGATGACTTTGACATTATGAGGTTGACAAAAGTTATCACTTCATACCTGCAAAATTTGAACATTCAAAGTTGTAAAATGGCTGAGCAACCAAAGTTAGAACATGTTAAGCCGGATCGGAATTGTTCAAAAAAAGGGACGTTTTCGCAATAGGTGGAGCAGTGAGAGGTGATAAAATTCTGCTTAGACATCGGATAAATAAATACAGAGACCAATACATTTTGTAAACAACCGGGAAAAACTTAGTAAAGGAAGCTATACATTATTATTTAAGTGATATATAATATTTTCGGACGGAAGGAACAGTTAACATGCGTGAAGGAGAACCATCATTCCGAGATTGCAGTGCTCTAGAAAATGAACTTCGCAATGTGTCTTTACCTTATTTCCATTAATAAAATCGTTTTTACGCGGAGAGAGGTTCTAGGATTGAAGGATATGAGACAGGCATTATCAAATATTATTTCAATATGAAACCTGAACATTTTGTGCACATATTTATGACTGGTTAAAGCGACATAAGAAATGTATTGAATTAAACGGTGACTACATTGAGAAAAGTTACATGTACTCATATTATGATTTTGACGTCAGGTAAAGTCAAGAATTTTCAGTTTACTGCTCCGGGTATGAGTGTGTGTCTTTTTTAATCTGATAAAAATATAATTATTTGTGCTTAGATCGTGTTGAAAACTTGCATGTTAATAAAGTTAAACCTGAATTTAATGAAAATAATAGTTTCATATATTTTATTAATGTTTGTCATTAATTATCAATGTTGTCCACGAACTTTACGGACAACCCTCGTAGCTTTGTTGTTAGGTTACCATTAGTGTCTTTTTCAAGTAAAATATCCAAGTATGAAGCAGATGTGTCGGACTCTGTGGTATCTTTTATTTCAAGCTCACCAGGATATATCGAGTCGACGTAGGAATGAAAATTATCATTATTAATAGACAATACGTCGTCGATATATCTAAATGTCGAGTTGAAGGCCACAGCAAGTGTTTTCTTCTTTTCACGTAAAAGATTTTGCATAAATTCTGCTTCATATGAATATAAAAATAAGTCTGCTAATAACGGAGCGCAATTTGTACCCATGGGAATTCCAATAGATTGTTGGAATACCTGGTCTCCAAAAACCACATAGATATTGTCAATCAGAAACTCAAGCATTTTCTTGATGTCAACTTCAGAGTACTTATGTGTGCAATCAGAATCTGTTTTAACAAAATAATTTTTCAAATGACCAATGACGAGGTAAGTAAACTTACGAGTCCCATTTTTGTTGAAGAAGCAGCTGTCAATGATATCAAAAAGCCTGGATTTTAATTTGTCAAATAAAGGTGACAGACTTCAATTTAAGTATATGGCACTCGGGGGTAAAGATTTTAGTGGAGGCTGGGGGAAGGAATAATTTTAGTAAATGTATATCAATTGTATTGCTCTGATTTAATTGTTAAGATCCTGGTATAAAAATTTAAATTGGAACTGTCTTTTATGTAACAGCTTAACATGGATATTTCGTTTAAGAAATTAAGTAAATATTATCAAGTGTAATTTGAATTAAGTTTTTCATTTTTTTTTCCAGAGGTATTTTTCATGTGAACGATGAAAGTACGCACGGTTTCCCTGTGAAATCAGTGCAAAGAGTTAACAACAAACATAAAATGTGTCATTAATCATCATATTGATCTTTGTGGTAAAACCTCTGCTACAACAGACGCGTAGCAACAGGGGGCCCATGGAGGGGGGGGGAACGATGCTACGTGCGACCTTTTTTACAGGACGCAAGAAAAAAAAATACCTATAAAAATTGACAAGCAAAAAAGAAGGGAGGGTTTTTGAACAAATTCCTATTTCGAGGTTCGAACCCCACGAATACCATTTACAATAACAGGTCTAGAATATTTTTTTTCGAGAAAATTTTTTCTCAGAAAGGTTTTGTTTATCTTAATTTCAATAATGAAAAATTTACTCTGAATTCTTTTCACAAATTGAAAATGATTTTTATATATTCGAAGCTATGGGTATTCTGAACGCCTTGTTATCTCCTCTTCTTTCAAAAGTCAGTATATTTAATTAACTTCACTGCATGAACACGCGCATATAAAATTCTAAATTAGTGCTATATACATGGAACATATAGAGATAATGAGCAGTATTCAAGATCAAAAGTTCATAAAACAATACAAAACAGGAGCAGAGCATACACGGACCTGCTAAACATCAGAGGTGGGATCAATATGGAGAAATGACGTGCAGTTTATTCATGAGGTTGCTCCCAATTGATTTACCTCTCATTAGTATTCATAAGATCCTGCAAAAGCTCAAATTTTACCATTTTGTATATTTTTAGTATTAAATATGCAAGACTACTTTATTTAAATTCCTTAAAGCCCCCGACATAGTTAAATGGGTAGAATATAGCGTTATCGTCAGTTGGCAATTAATTATACCGATTGCTTTAGTAATAAGTAGGTCAGACGGATGCAGAAATTGCCGTTTTTAAATTTAAAAGGCGGTCGTAGCTCTTCATACAATGTTATAACATCGATATTTTCTACAAAAAGAACATCGTTTGCACTTATTAATCGGCGGAAGAACTCTGTCATCATGCAATAAACACATTTAATCACCAAAAATGATAAAAACACTAATTCAGTTCTCGTTCCTTCAATAAAACAATGTACTCTCGCATCGAATTTTCAAATCAAAAAGGCGGTGGCAATTTTCGCTTTGGCATCAACATCATTGTTATTTCCGGTATAGGATATAAAGAAAAACAAAATATCGGCGGAAGAACTTTATCCGAAATAGTTAGTATATAAAAATTAGAATTTTTTTTGTAACTTCTCTATATAATCCTTTATAGAATCTGCCGCCATTATAACTCCAAAATATGGCGAATATGTAAATGAGCAGAATGAACACCATTTCTCCATATGAGGTACACTATACCATGGAGGAGTGGGCATCCCATGCCGACGGGTCACACTCGCCGTATGCCCCTTGTCATGAACTTGAAAATCCATCGTCATTTCAGTGTATAAATAAAGAACAAACAAGTAGTATATATGTAATATTTACTCTTAACTATTGCTAAAGTTCTATTTACTGTAAAAGAAAGATATGTTTACCTTAAATATATTTAGGGAATGAATCTTGCGACCGCGGAACATTAACTGGCAATCAAAACATTCAGTGATAGACAATGAAATGGGCGGGTACCATTCGACGTGGACGTCGGGAAAACATCGGATTGAAATTGCAGATCGAAATTCATTTTCAATCCACCTCAGCTAGGCTAGAAGGTACATTTATATTACTGATTGATCAAGAAGACAAATAACTTAATTTGGTACAGTTTGAATTTTTTTGTCCAGTGTTTTAAATAGAATAATATTTAATGGACAAATATTTCATTTTTGTTTGGTAAATATATGCATATCTTTGTGTTGGTGAGGTGGAAGGGGTGGAGTGTGGGGATTTTTAAATAAAGTTGTCCAATTTTTCAGTGAGAATAACTATAAACTCATGCACTCTTATAATCCTAGAAATAAAGTATATTGTCATGTTAAGCCATGATCTGACTCAAAAATTTTAACCCCCCCCCTTCCCCTTCTAGAATCAAATATCTGCTGAAAAATAATCTTTGTCTTCTTTGATCTTTCACGTTCTTAAAATCATAAGCTAAAACTAATATTAATGTGAACTTCAAACAATATGAATTTTGGAGTTGTAATTACTTGATTTGTGGATCATTCATTCACTCTCTACTTTGAAAACAGCTCAGGTGGATTGAAAATGAATTTCAATCAGATGTTTTCCCCACGTCCGGGTCGAATTGTACCCGTCCATTTCATGTCTATCACTATTTCAAATTTTGTCAGTTAATGTTCCGCTGTCTTATCTTTACCTATAATATACGATAAAACATAAGTTGGACGAATTTAATTATTTATGTACATGTATCGCATAACAAGGGTTACATTAAGCTGAACATTCCTTATAATTTCAGTGTAAACAAGGAGACAATTTTTTTCTCCAAAATGGCTTCAAACTGAGTAAATTTTAAAATTAACGTCAAGTGGAGTATAAATGTTTTTGTCGTAGCTCATTGTGACGTAGCCAAGTTATGTGAAACAATATAAATTAAATCTTTCATCCAATCAAATGACGTGCTAAAACTAAAATTAAATAATATCGAAATATACAAATAGATGTCTAGTAAACAGTTTGAATATGCGCTAAAGCGCTCTTATTCAGGGAAAAGGTTTATGAAATTATGAAAGAGTTAATAAATTTATTGTCGCAATTCAATGTTTGTTTAATCAATATAACTTTTATAGAAACGATTCCTTTCCATTAATTAAAGATTTATTCCTTCCCCCAGCCTCCACTAAAATCTCCACCCCGAGTGCCACATACTTATATTGAAGTTTGTCCCCTTTATTTGAGGTGGAATTCTCCGAAACATTAGAGTGTCTGGGGCAAAATCATATCTAAAAGTCCCTCACATTAATAAAATGAAGCTGAGTGATATATAAGGCACCAACTTTCACAAAGAAACGGTCAAATTTGTGTTCCCGCATGCTCTTGTCAGATATTGCAGAAGTGTTCATGTATTTCTAGGACGAGTTCCGAGCTGGGAAACGAGTAACAGTAAGCTGGGATATCACTGTGTTCCGCCGTAAGTGAATTTAGGATTATTTTCATCTCAATCACTGTAGAAAAGCTAATCAGGTCAACGGACATTGAAAGTACCGCTTCGAATTCTTCAACCCCCGGGTGGCACCATTCCGCGCCCCCATAGGTGGGGTTTGGCACGGTGTGATTTGTATATTGTTTTTTATGGTTTAAAGAACAAGGTTTACTTTTGCTATATGACCCTGCGTCTTTATGAAAATCTGAAACTACATAATTTTAGTTAACAATACAATGAATATCACTTAGATCTTTGGTTATAGCGTAATTATAAAAAATGACGTAATTTTCTGGCTTGTCAATGCATAATGACGTCATAAATAACGTCAATTTCCTCATATTTTAAGAAAGTGTACAAAAGCGGCAAATTTTATAGCTATATTTCGATATTTATTACAAAGCGCAACCTCTGATCAAAAAATGCAACTAATAAATGATACAATTTTTTTTTGAGGATTACGAATCATGTATTATTTTTTAGATCAAAGAGTGCACTCATATTATTTTTCTTCCCTGAAAGTATTCAATTATACCTGTTTACCTAAAAAAAAATCAAGAACATTAACTGCAATTTCATAAAACCAGTTTTCCAACACCAAGGGTCCGTTTTATAAAAGGACTTACGACTTGGTACCAAATTAATTCTTCATATAACTTTTCAATTAATCGTAAATCGAAATTTATTACAAACTTTTTAAAAGAAAAGCGGTAAGAATTTTTTACACAACCAATTTTGAAGAGAATTATTAATTTTGCAAAAATGACAATTTTTGGTATTAGTCGTAAGTTCTTTTGTAAAATTGGCCCTAGGACTTTTAGGAGATAGAGTTTAATACGATATAAAAACACTAAGTCTCTATTTTTAAAGGCTTCAAATGGAAAATCAAGGTATGGTACATAATGTTACATGGTGTGTTCTATATGATAAAGGGTTGAATCAATATAATAAATGGTCACCACTTCTTGTTTAAGTGTGAAACGCACAAAATACAAGATGTGTTTAATATAATAAAGGATCTGTTTACTATTTTAAATGGTCGACACTTCTTATAATACTGTGAAATATTCAAAATAAATGTTGCATTCAATATAATAATGTTAAATGGTCGCCGCAACTTGTTATAGGGTGAAGTATAAAAATTAAATGCTGCATTCACTATAATAACGAGACGGTTGACTATGTTAAATGATCGCCAATACTTGTTGTAGACTGAAGTATACAAAATAAATGGTGCATTCAATATAATAAAGGATCTGTTTACTATGTTAAATGGTCGCCGCTACTTGTTTTAGGTTGAAAGAATACATATAAAAATTAAAGTGTGCATTCAATATAATGGGTCGGTTTGTCATGTTAAATGGTCACTGCTACCTTTTATAGGGTGTATAATACAAAAAAGGGTAAAGATGAGTCAAATAATGTAGTTAATTTTACATAGATTCAAAAGAAAAACTAGAGGAACTGTGAGCAATGAGCTCACTAAATGATACCCCCCGCCTCCCATATGGTTATAACTGATGACAAAGTCCATGATTTGCAATGGCCGGGAAACCCAAAAGATGTGTCAGATCAAAAAGTAAACTTGGAGGTGCACAATGGCAATATGTAATAAAGATTCTGTGAAAGTGTCATTAAATTTCACTCAGTTGTATAAGAGGAGTTGCGGATAAGACATAGGTACCCTAAAGCGTAACAGACGGACGGACGGACGGACGGAATTAACGATTTCTATATACCCTCCCGCTTTTCAAGCGTGGGGTATAAAAAAACAAACAATAAAAGTAAAAAAAAATAAACATGCAAACAACCCCCACCCCCATCGCATCTCAGAATTAGTAAATGGAGTCTGAAACAACTAGAGGTACTGTGAGCAATGGGCTCACTAAATGATACCCCCGCTTCCCATATGTGCATAAATGGCAGTGTCCATGTTTTGCTATGGGAACCCCAAAATATGTGTCGGATCAAAAAGTAAAATAGGAGGTGCACAATGGCAATATGTAATAAAGATTCTGTGAAAGTTTCATCAAATTTCATTCAGTGGTATAAGAGGAGTTGCGGATAAGAGATGGGTACCCCAAAGCGTAACAGACGGACGGACAGACAGACGGACGGACGGACAGACGGACGGACGGACAGACGGACGGAATTAACGATTACTATATACCCTCCCGCATTTCAAGCGGGGGGTATAATAAAATATAAAGATATCTATGTAAGTCTGTGGTACGAGGGGGAAAGCACATCGATTTGATTTAATATGAACCCCCCCAACCCTCACCCCCCAATCACACACATACATACATTTTGTTGCAGCTTGTTTGAAGTAAAGCTTGTCCTACTTGAAAGTATTTAATTAAGAATATTTCGAAAAGTAAGAGAAAGATCCTAAACCCCCCAATAGTTTGTCAAATTTAAGCCTGTAAATTATCGACGGCTTTCAAAATTTACCCCACGCCCCTTCGTTAAAAGACGGCAAAAAGAGAAGTAACACTCATACGAGGGTCTAGAGGTGCCCCCCCCCCCCCTGAATCCTGAAATAGTTTTTTCACATTTGAAAAAAGGTTTTGTGGGGTTATTTTCTTCTCTTTTTGCTTGTCATGAGGTGCCAGGAATTAATGTTTCTTTTACTGGGGTGGACCCCTCCCCTGGAAAAAAAATCCTGGACTGCATCCGCGCCTGACACTTAGCTCTCCCTCCCCTACCATTAGCCGTTCTTTCTTCTTTTTTAATTTTTTTTTCTTTTTTTATTTACAATCGTACTTGATATACTTAATACGAGACAATGTTGTTCAATCAGCCAGATCTACAAAGGATATAAGTTCGTCCCATTTTCTTTGCAAAATATCACCCGAATTACTCTTTCTTAATATCTTTCTTCCCTTTTTTATCTTTAAAAAGGATACTTAAGGAGAACTGTGTCATTAAAATCCCTCTATAACACCAGTGAAATAATTGTCATAGCTAAAATTTAATGTGCATTTTTCAAACCATGTAAATTAGCTGAGAAATGCTTGATAACTGTACTTGACGCATTTTTTTAATGTGTTATTTAACTTATTTAATATATTTATTATGTGCCTTTCATCCTATTACAAGTAGCAGTAACCATTTAACATGGTAAACCAACAATTTACTTTGTAGAATATACCTTTTATCTACCATTGGCTCTTAAACAAGTAGCGGTGACCATTTAACATATACATGTAAAATGGACCCGTTATTATATCGAATGAACCATTTTATTTGTATACGTCACCCAAAAACAAGTAGCGGCGACCATTTAGTATAGTAAACACATCATTTATTATATTGAATGCACCATTTATACATCTTTCACCCAATAACAAGGAGTGGTGACCAAATAACACATTAAACCGACCATTTATTATATTAAACATACCATCTTTCACCGTATAACAAGGAGTGGTAACCATTTCACATAAAGAGCCGACCCTTTATTATATTGAACGCACCATGCATTATGTGCACTTCACCCTTTAACAAGGAGTGGTACAATGTAAGCCTTTATTATATTTATTAAACCCTATACTATGTAACATTATGTATCATACCTTAAGGCAGCTATGGCGTTCTATATCGATCAACTAATTGGTATATCTACAGGGTCATTTAATGCATAACCTGTACCGACTTCTTTACTAGAATTTTGTTGTCCGTTAATACAAACCAAAATCACTTTTATTTCTCAAATATTCAGGTAACATTTTTTCTCTGTGGTAGGTCACATAAATTATGCGTTTCAAGTCTCCTGCATCTGTAGTACATGAGAAATTTGAAAATCTTAAATGGCTTGTTCCCTTGCAGTTTTTACATAGTGATGAAGCTGAATTTTCTGCAAAATTTTGATAAATAGTGAAGATTTTCTAAAAACCCAGTTTTTTTTTAATAAATAACAAGCAATACAAGCAGCAAACTAGGGCATGAACCAATGATCCAGATTTTATGAATTGACAATGCGACATAAATTTCGGTAAATTTTTCATGCTCCAATTTTTGTTTTTGCTTGTTGAAGTAATTTCCGAGTACATATTTCTGTGATATTTTGTGGAACACTGCATTAAGAAATGAACATTCTCGCCAAACATTAACTGTGTTTTAAGAAGTCATATTTCCATTTTAATTATAGAAGTATATGCCGCCTCAGTTACGAGTAATTATTTATTACCTAATATACATGTATGATATGAACTCGGATTGTTCATGTCAACCTAAATTACCTGCAAAGACACCACAGATTCTGTAACACTTGCTTCATATTGCGTTGTGTATTACTGACTTTAGACGATAAAAGCCAATTACAAACTAAATTGGACGACAAACGAAATGCCTTTTGTTTTCCATCTTCAGATTTCCTTATTTTCATTTGTATTAACCCAGTATTATCGGCTTATGGTGTCTATGTTTCCAATTCCTTTGTTTTTCAAGAAGTGGCTCTACATGTAAGCATTATCATTTTTTAAAAAATAATATATGCTATTCATTAATGAAATGCTGAATTGATGGTACACGGAAATGGACAGTCTTGTTTAAAGCATTCATTTCGTAACTAATATGTTTCTTATGATGACATGTTACAAATACTAAAGTGTAACGTATCATTGTCAAATTTGTTGAACAGGTATACCGACCATGAGGCCTTTTTCATCAAGGTAGTTTTGACCACAGATCGTTCTGTCTAACACATGAATACATAAAGATGGAATCACAGTGTGTTGTTGACTGAACACAGGGGATGCTTACTCCTCTAAGGTACCTGATTCAACCCTCTGGAAAGTTACGTGACTATTTTATATGTACCATGGTGTAGGTTATTGTATACCGATTGTGAGAGCTTTAATTTGACTATAGATCATTCTGTCTAACAGAGGAATACATAAGGGAATCAAAGCGAGGTTGTAACCGATACACAGAGGATCTTTACACTTCCTAGGCACCTGGTTCAACCTCTGAAATTTCAGGTGACTGTATTGTATGCCCTCTTTTATATTTGTTTTGAATATAGATATATTTAGATCGGTAGCTCTTATTTGACTTAACTTATCACATTATATAGCATGCGATCAAAAACATTTTAAAAAATATAATGTGCCTCTAGATTTTGAAATGTATAGCAAATGGCAATTCTTCAATTAAACGGTTTATACATATTACACTATTAACTGACAACATAAGGGCTTATATATGGAAGAACAACTTAATTCAAAATCCTGAATCAGTACATTGGGGGAATCACAGCGAGGTTGATTCAACCTCTGGGAAGTCACGTGACTGATTTACATGCAGCATTGTGTGGGTTATTGTATACTTATGATGTTGGCTTCAATTTGACTAAAGATCGTTCTGTCTACCTGATCAATACATAGGGGGAATCACAGCGAGGTTGTGACCGGTACACAGAGGATATTTACGCTTCCTGGGCACCTGACCCTGCCTCTAGAATTACAAGTGACTGTTTTTTTTATGCCCTTTGTTTATATTTGTTTTGCTTATACTAAATAGATATATTTAGATAGGCAACTCTTAGTTGACTTAACTTTTTACACTATATAACATGCACTCAAAAACATGTTATAAAAAATATAACATGCCTCTAAACTTTGAAATGTAGCAAGTGGCATTTCTTCAATTACACGGTTCATGTAATACTATATTATACATTTATTGCATGATAGTGAGGGAAATATGAAGACTTATTCAGCCAAGAAAATCATATTCCCCGAGGGCTTCGCCCGAGGGGAATATGATATTTCTTGGCTGAATAAGTCTTCATGTTTCCCGAACATTCATGCAATGAATTGTTTATTATACCGAAACAAGCAAAGACTTTGAAATAAACATAAACTTTCAAATTCGGCACCGCTCTCAAATTCACTTTCATTGTTAGCTGCAGAACTGTAGCTCTCTGCTTGAGAAAATTCGGACAGATAAAGCAGAGAGCTACAGATCCAAGCGTTGTAAAAACCTTCGATTTTCGCCGACGATTTTTTGTCGCTACTTTATGTATTAATATTGCGTAGTCTAAGCTCTCTGACTTTTAGAATTGTATCATATAATAATTCATAATTATATTTAACTCCTATATTTGATACTTTATTAAGTTTATTTACCTTTTAACTGTCCGAAACCGTCCTGTATAATGTTTTGTAATGTCGGTTTAAAAGAGTTCCATTTCGACGTCCGTAACCACAAACAGCCATTTGTTATCGTTTAGAGGTAGATAAATTATCAGGTATTGAAGTTTAATGTAAGATTAATAATTAAATACCATTTCAAATTAATTTAAAAGCTGGTAAAGTATAAAATGCAAGAAAAAAATACCCGTGGTGAGCGACAAAAAATCGTCGGCGTAAATCGAAGGTTTTTACAACGCTTGGATCTGTAGCTCTCTGCTTTATCTGTCCGAATTTTCTCAAGCAGAGAGCTACAGTTCTGCAGCTATTTCATTGTTAACGTAAAGTTACTATAAAACCCTTTGTTCAACACATTGTCATCAGTTTTGTGACGTCAACCAGGCTATTGTGACGTCTACTACTCTCGGGAGGTTTGTTCAACGAACGAGAACTATATTGCGGGAAAATTCACTAGGTGTTCCGAAGTGGTGGAATATGATGAAAAGCGTGCCGACGACGGGAAATATGAAGTTTTACGGCCCGATCACGTGATAACCAAGAACCAATCAGATAACGCGTTGTGTAGAATATTTATAATGAGGTATAATAATAAACACTAGTTAATTAAATTCCTTGCAATTTCGGATGATTGATTTTATATTTACCACTTCCAAAAGTAAATATATTGTAGTTTCCACTGACAATCTACAGTCCTGAGATGGAGGAAATTCTTTTTTTTTCAAAATCCTGCCTAAATAAGTTGACCCACTCTACCTCAACACCCCTTTTGTAAAAAAAAATAATAAATTCCATAAGTTTGACGTTTATTGTTATTTTCTCACTTGTCTTGTAAAATATTATTACTTGAATATTGAAATGTCATTTCACATGAAAATAGCCCCGTGGGGGTCCGGGTTACAATAGGTCCTCAGTACCCCCTTGCTTGTCATAAAAGGCGACTAAATGGGGCGGTCCTTCGGATGAGACCGTATAAACCGAAGCCCAGTGTCACAGCAGGTGTGGCACGATAAAGATCTCTCCTGCTCAAAGGCCTTAAAAGCCGAGCATAGGCCTAAATTTGCAGCCCTTCACCGGCAATGGTGACATCTCCATATCAGTGAAATATTCTTCAGAGGGACGTTAAACAGTGTACAATCAATCAATCAATCACACGAAAATATTATAAGTACCTTTTTACTTTGAAATTTCTGGATTATAGTACTGTTTTAATATTTTTTATATACAAGAAAATTGCATCTTTTTTTTAAAGTATTTAGAATAAGTTATAATTTCTGAAAGTGCAAGGATGTGTCAATTAAACCCATTCAGAAGTTTCAATAACTTATGAAATATGATTTTAAAATAAATATTTAGTGAAATGCTACTGCAATATATTGTGTAAATTGTAACATTAAAAACATAAGGAAATTTAAGAAAACATTAACATCAACTCTGTGTTTATGCACCTTTAACATGTATCGCTCTGTATAAATTTTAAATCCGCCACCTATTACCTGCACTCAACCCTTTATGCTTGGTAAGCCATAAACATTTAAACCAATAAGTGCACTCTCTTTATGGAGGTGAGGTCACACGGGTAGCGTCCTGAAATTTTCAGTGTGTTCTACAATTTACTATCTGTTAGAAATAACTGTAAAGTTGTTTAAAATGGTATATTGAATGCTACTTAACAATTCTATTTGACTATAGAGAATCGAGTTAACAGATGTAAGTATCTTTTGATTTTTATCAAATATATACATTTCCGGTAAAATTTCAACTTTCGTTTTAAAATCCTTTTTCATCGTATCACGGAATACAGCAAATGCAAAGCAAAACGTCTATTCACGTAATTTTTTTTTTTTTTCATTTTGCAAAAAAGGATTGTGGTAGTTGCGATTATATCTAGAATAGAAAGGGAAACTTCGCAATATAGGGGGATTGGGGGGGGATGTTACGGAAGCAAGCAGGGAGTCGTGTATTTCTGCTTATTTTATCATGCGTATCATTTCGTATCATTAAGATTTACTTTGCGTCGACATTTTTTAATTGCCCTTAACAAAAGAATTAAAGAATTATTAAGAGTTAACATCCACTTCTCTCTGCGTTTGCAATCTGGTCAAGGTTAGACAGATGCATAACAATAGCAGCTGACAAGTCTAACATATATAATAAAAATTGACACAAACATAGCTTGGCATGAATTTGATTCCTGGTCAATTGGGCAAGATTATACAGAAACAATCCACAAGAGGGTATGTACCCGGTTAAAACCACCTTTATGAAAAGCAAAATAAATAAATAAAAAATAAACAAAAAAAAAATTAAACCAAAATAAAAATCCCACAGAAATACGTTACTTTCTTGACACTTTTTCTTAGATATTTGCCTTTATTAATAGGAATTTATAACTATTGTCTGTTTTATTACAAATGGAATATTTTTTTTACACTTCTGTGAGTATATATCACTCATTATTTTAACATAGGCGCCGATGTTATATTTTCTCCACTTTGAAATTCCGCAACCAAATGAAAGCACATACAATTGTATTTGATTTTCGAGGTGGTATATCAAATTCGTCAAAACAGATGAAACTGCTTGCCTGCCATCCTCTGGAAATAAAACGGAAATTAAGAGAATTCAAGACTCCCCTTCACATTATAGTACACAAAAGTGTTATGCTGCTTTTCGTGAAAAAAATATATCTGTTAAGCAATACTGCATGTAAACAAACTTCTTATCAACAGATACAAATTACATGAAGTTCATTGTCAACAAGCTCACTTTAGTCCATCATCACAATTTATTTCAAATTAAAGGAATTTGTATTTCTTTTGCGTTTCATATAAAATGATTCAAAACTGATCACATATAATTATATATCAAAGGTTCGATTTCAAACCATATTTCAAAGAGATGCTTTGACGGAACACAAACTAAAAGTACAAGATTTATATAGAAATTAAAGGAAAATGGGTAATCACTTTGTAAACTCCAGCATTCATTTCAATAAAGCTGAAATAATCATAATAGCTTCAGATAAGATATAATACTTGTTAACAAATAAATATTTATAACAGATCACCATTCATTTGGG
>PRKT01000009.1:3038-43444 GCA_003671525.1 Saccostrea glomerata
TTTTTTTTTTGCTTTTCAGGTAAGTAAACAAAATTTTCTCAGGTTGGCCCCCCCACTTCCAAAAACGATGCTACGCGCCTGTAAGTAATATGTATTTCTAAAAACTTCAAAAATTTTGAACCGATATGCTGATATTGGAGTCTCAACAATTACGTTAACTTGTCTAACATAAAGGTATCGCTTCTGGGAGGGGTAGGACGCTATGATGATTCTACTGTTGGCTTTCATATTAATCATCTTTACTACAGAAGGTAGGAAGAAAGTCTTATCAATCGACGACATTTTAAAAGAATATACATGTATCTTTACATTTGTCAAGAAGAGAAAGTGAAAATGAATTTTATTCAATTAATTTTTTTTTAAAATGTTTATTACAATTTACAATATTAATTTTTCTATCTGAAAAAAAGCTGTCAAACGAGAATGGACTTCGGAAGCTCAGGAAGGTTAACTAGTTAAAACTTTAATATTTCTAAGTTAGAATTTCCAACTTAAAAACATCACATCGCATTAATAGGCTTCTGTAGTATATAAATATCTGCATAGATAGAAAGCTTTTAAGGAGGTCATAAATGGCAAAATAATTTTTGTACTTAGGCAGAAATTTGTCAATGGTTGTAATTGTTTCTTTCTAGTTATTAATTCTCATCTTTCTTTTTATATACGAGGGTTGTCCCAAAAAGTCGTAGACAATTGTTATAACTTTTTAAACATCCAACCAATACTAATCAAATTTTGCATAGACATAATATATTCAATGTTCTTTAAAACTGAGGATTTTATAGTCATATTAATAATATTAGAACGATCTATATGATGGCCGATAAGGTCTGTCGGCGAACAAAATTCGGAATAATTTATGCATATAACTATTACATTTGCTTTAATTTCTTTAGTACTACTATGTAAAACATTGAACTAAGATTTAAATCAGTGAAATCAGAATCAAAATTTAAATAGATTGCTTTGAATATGGTTTGTATACATCAGAAATGGGGTATTAAATAAACTAACTAAGTACATAGTTATGATAAGCAAGAGTGCCTCTTTCAAAATTGTGAATTTTATGGCCCTAGGGTCAGGGGTTCTGGTGTTAGATCGGGGCTCTATTGATTATAAAGTGAAAATGCACTATTTCTTTGAAAATCTTCTTCTCTGCTTCTGGGTATTAAATAAACTAACTAAGTACATAGTTATGATGAGCAAGAGTGCCTCTTCCAAAATTGTGAATTTTATGGCCCTAGGGTCAGGGGTTCTGGTGTTTGGGCGGGGCTCTATTGATTATATAGTGAAAATGCATTAATTCTTCAAAAATCTTCTTCTCTGCTCCTAGGTATCAAACAAACTAACTAAGTACATAGTTATGATAAGCAAGAATGCCTCTTTCAAAATTGTGAATTCCATGGCCCTTGTATCAGAGGTTTTGACATTTGGTGTAAGGGGGGAGCTCTTTTGATTATATAGTAAAAATGCATTAATTCTTTGAAAATCTTTTCCTTTGCTCCTGGGTATTATGCAAATGATCCAAGTATATATATTTATAATGAAGGAAGGTGCATCTATCAAAATGGGTAATTTCATGCCCCCTGGTTCAGAGGTATCAGAGGGTGGGGGGACTGAGTCGGAAAATAAATTAATGCTTTGAAATCTGCTCTTTGGTATTAATAGACCATTGATGATGAAATAAAATTTACGATAAAATTTCCAATATTTTGAAATATGTGGCTCCAGGGTCAGTTAATTCTTTGGGGTGGGGTGCACAACTGGTTATAAAGTGGAAGTGCATTTTATTTTCGTTACTCTGATCTATCTCTGGGTATTAAGTGAATAGCGTAAGCATGCCAAGTTTATAATTATGATAAGCAATGGTGCCTCTTTCAAAATTGTGAATTTCATGGCCTCTTGTTTAAAACATTCAATTGTTGGAAAGTTGTTACATGATACTCAGGTGACCTATAAGGCCCGTGGGCCTCTTGTTTTGTTTAGGTTTTGAATGTTTTGTTGTTTTAAACGTATTTTATTGAATAAATCAAAAGGATTGGAAACAAGTTCTTATAACTTACTGGTTCCTCTCCTTATATATAACAATATGTCATGCAAATAATACATTAAAATATAATATAATATTTCAAGTGATATAAGTGAATAACAAGTCAATTTAAAATCTACGTGTTTTATCGATAAATTTATGGACAGCAGCAAAAATTATTATTATTATTAGTTGATACAGGCAAATCTTTATCACCCCATAATAACAAATCTTCAACCATAAACAAGTGATTGAAAAGAGCACTTGCATAATTTTTCCACGCAAAAGAAAAAAAATAATGATTAACATCTTCATACTTTCCACATGAACAAAGATAACTGTTAATAATATTGCGTATATAAAGATCATGATTAAGTTATCAGTTGTGTCTTACTTTAGTATGAATAATGTTTGTAAAGAGTTGGCCAAAAGAAAAATAAATGGTACAAGCTATATTAAAAATGAATATATTAAAAAGCCTTCTCTTGTTCCTAATTTTAATAAGTTCCAATGTTTCACAGTCTAGCACAAATGACCTTTTGAAATATTCTAATCTACATCTTAGAACAAGAAACTGTTCCTTATTGCGGGTATTGTATTTTGATACATTTTCGTGCTGGTTTGGCACAATATTACTCAAATATTCAGGGAAATTCCTTTTTTGAATTTTAGAACATAGTAGTCATTTTTGCAATATAGCACCTAAATATTAAAGTTTCACATCCCGTTTCTAAATGTGTATCAGTAGATGAAAAAAAAGGAAGTTCTGTGAAAATTCTAGCCACAGCTATTTATACTTTTTAAGCTTTTCAGAATCATGCTCAAAGCACCCATCCCATACAACAGTAGCGTGTTCGAGCATTGGTCTAATAAATTTAGTGTACAATTTTGAAAGTTTTGATGTGAACTGCAGAATTGCCACGTAGGTATATTTCATGAAGCGCGTCATGACAAATGTTATTGAAATTTAAAGTAACACCTTGTAAGAAACTTGAGCATCGGTCCACATCCCAATATCACCATCTTTCCACAGAAAACCGTTACTCTTTTATCAAAGTCAATATAATATATGCATTTTTCATAATTTATTGTCATTCTTCTGTTACATTTACCGAATAATAGCAATATATTATACAACAGGTGTTGACATTCGATTTCGGAACTGTAATGTCAGAAAAGAGTTCAAATTTAACTGACATAATGGATAAAATGTATTAAGGCTCCTCACGTAACATTGCTCCTCTTGCATTACATTTGAAAAAAAAACTTACGATACATTGTAATTTTTATGTAAGCATTTAATGTCTTAGTGATACAGACGCTTTTTAGTAGACAAGTTTGACAGTTCTCATTCTACGGTATTTCAATCGGTAGTTTTAATAAAGCTATTAACATTTGAACGTATGCATGATTTTAAAACTGGACATAATAAGTATACATCTTTTACTTATGAATCTTCATCACCACCATAACTATTATATTTGTTACTAGTATTTAATATATTAAATTGGTTTATAATAATTAAAACTTTAATCTTTACTTTTTTTCTTTGATGGGTCCTCTTAATGCTGTTCACTGTACATGAACCCCGAATTTAAAACGCAAGTTACGGTTTAGGGAAGTTTTTACCTATTTTTATATATACTGACACGCAAAAGAAACGCAACACCCTTCTTAAGGGGGAAATAATTATGTAAAGTAAAGAATTTTGTATCTTAAAATTATGGATATCTTCAGTTTGGTAAACATCGGTAATTTAACGGTTGAACGATTTCAATACCATAACCGGATGTCAATTTTGAGTCTGCTTAACAGAAATAAAAAATTACATGTTTAACAAAATATTTGGCAATATCATGGAGTTTTAAGGGTTTCTACTGTTTATCAGAAGAAAGGCAGCAATATTTCAAAAAATAAACTCTCCTTTCTTTTCCCGTAATGATGCTAAGGCTTCTTGTAAATGGTACAAGTATGCATTTACATCGTTCTAGCTGGAAAATTTCAATGTAAAGGTGATGGAGAGTTGCTGATGCAAAAATTCACTACATTGCACCTTAACATGCCCTAACGTACCATATGCATTAAGTACAGTCCTTGTACCGGAAGTCCAAGGGTGGCTACACAGCTCTAAGTTAGAGAAAATTCTGAAAAACGGGCATTTAAAAATGCCAAAGAATAGTTCCTTCGCTCAGATTTCGATATTGACGAAATTATTGTATCGTAGAAATTAAGCTGCAATTGTTGCATAGGACAGTCTTGCACGTTTTACTTGAATAGCTGGGAGGGGATGTTTTAACAGTCATATGTTACTTAGTAAAGTAAACAGATAAACATTTAACATTTTTATCAAATCTCTGATGTTCTGAAAAGTGAGTTTAGCCTCACTGTATTCGCTTTTGAAAATCATAAGATAAAAAAATCAAACATTAGTGATCACTGCTTGTTGCGTTTCTTTTGCGTTTCAGTATATAATTATTTAAATCTCTGTTCACATGTAGACGAGGTTTATGTTTTCAGGCTTTACTTACAACTACTTTTTAAAAATATTTTTTTTACTGCAATTGAGATCTGCTTCCTCAGAAAGGGTTAGTTGTGTATTATATTTCAAATGCTACACTGGGACACTTGTAAAACTGTGGAAAGATTTAGTTTAGTAATAGTTTGGTTCATTGTTTACGTTTTCAGGTCTTGCTGAGTAAAGTTTCTCATGCAAAAACGTTTTGTTTTTAGAATGGCTTCAGACTTAGACCTTTACTCGCCTCATTAAGTAGGCGTTCAGATTTTGGAACGCAGTTCGCGGTTCGCTATTCGCAATTCAAAAGTGAATTGCGTTCTAGAACGCAGTTCGCAATTCAAAATTTAAATATAAGTTGTGTGGTCTGAAATTTTGTGGGTGGGGTACTAGGGGTCAGTTACCACTTCTGTGAAAAAATGGTGATGGTACCATATCTACTTTCCGAGATATGGCCCTCCAGTTTCTAGCCCTACTATATAATACTATACGAATAAACATCGGGTTGGGGGACGTCGAAGTCCCCTAGCCCGGGGTCTGAAATTTTGTGCATGGGGTACTAGGGGTCGGTTTCCACTTCTGTGAAAAAATGGTGATGGTACCATCTCTACTTTCCGAGATATGGCCCTCCAGTTTTTAGCCTTACTATATAATACTATACGAATAAACATCGGGTTGGGCGACATCGAAGTCCCCTACCCCGGGGTCTGAAATTTTGTGGATTGAGTCAAAACTTCCCTAAACCGTAACTTGCGTTTTAAATTCGGGGTTCATGTACAGTGAACAGCATTAAGAGGACCCATCAAAGAAAAAAAGTAAAGATTAAAGTTTTAATTATTATAAACCAATTTAATATATTAAATACTAGTAACAATTATAATAGTTATGGTGGTGATGAAGATTCATAAGTAAAAGATGTATACTTATTATGTCCAGTTTTAAAATCATGCATACGTTCAAATGTTAATAGCTTTATTAAAACTACCGATTGAAATACCGTAGAATGAGAACTGTCAAACTTGTCTACTAAAAAGCGTCTGTATCACTAAGACATTAAATGCTTACATAAAAATTACAATGTATCGTAAGTTTTTTTTTCAAATGTAATGCAAGAGGAGCAATGTTACGTGAGGAGCCTTAATACATTTTATCCATTATGTCAGTTAAATTTGAACTCTTTTCTGACATTACAGTTCCGAAATCGAATGTCAACACCTGTTGTATAATATATTGCTATTATTCGGTAAATGTAACAGAAGAATGACAATAAATTATGAAAAATGCATATATTATATTGACTTTGATAAAAGAGTAACGGTTTTCTGTGGAAAGATGGTGATATTGGGATGTGGACCGATGCTCAAGTTTCTTACAAGGTGTTACTTTAAATTTCAATAACATTTGTCATGACGCGCTTCATGAAATATACCTACGTGGCAATTCTGCAGTTCACATCAAAACTTTCAAAATTGTACACTAAATTTATTAGACCAATGCTCGAACACGCTACTGTTGTATGGGATGGGTGCTTTGAGCATGATTCTGAAAAGCTTAAAAAGTATAAATAGCTGTGGCTAGAATTTTCACAGAACTTCCTTTTTTTTCATCTACTGATACACATTTAGAAACGGGATGTGAAACTTTAATATTTAGGTGCTATATTGCAAAAATGACTACTATGTTCTAAAATTCAAAAAAGGAATTTCCCTGAATATTTGAGTAATATTGTGCCAAACCAGCACGAAAATGTATCAAAATACAATACCCGCAATAAGGAACAGTTTCTTGTTCTAAGATGTAGATTAGAATATTTCAAAAGGTCATTTGTGCTAGACTGTGAAACATTGGAACTTATTAAAATTAGGAACAAGAGAAGGCTTTTTAATATATTCATTTTTAATATAGCTTGTACCATTTATTTTTCTTTTGGCCAACTCTTTACAAACATTATTCATACTAAAGTAAGACACAACTGATAACTTAATCATGATCTTTATATACGCAATATTATTAACAGTTATCTTTGTTCATGTGGAAAGTATGAAGATGTTAATCATTATTTTTTTTCTTTTGCGTGGAAAAATTATGCAAGTGCTCTTTTCAATCACTTGTTTATGGTTGAAGATTTGTTATTATGGGGTGATAAAGATTTGCCTGTATCAACTAATAATAATAATAATTTTTGCTGCTGTCCATAAATTTATCGATAAAACACGTAGATTTTAAATTGACTTGTTATTCACTTATATCACTTGAAATATTATATTATATTTTAATGTATTATTTGCATGACATATTGTTATATATAAGGAGAGGAACCAGTAAGTTATAAGAACTTGTTTCCAATCCTTTTGATTTATTCAATAAAATACGTTTAAAACAACAAAACATTCAAAACCTAAACAAAACAAGAGGCCCACGGGCCTTATCACAATTTCAGACCACACAGCTTAAGTTAAAGTTTTGAATTGCGAATAGCGAACTGCGACCTGCGTTCTAAAATCTGAACGCCCATTAAGTAATGGAGTAGCGAGGGTTCTCTATCGTGACACGGGACCTCGGGTTTTAAAGTCTCATCCGAAATTCCCGTGAGTTTCACTTGTAGTGCGAAGGAACAATCTCTACCTCATGTTAAATTTCAGGTTTGATGAAGTGCTAGAAATGTGAATTGAACCTGGTAAACTCCAAATCACGAAGACCGCCAACAGCTGCGCCGATGCCGAAGGCAGAGGGCGACATAACACCCAGGGCTTTCCTGTCCACTCGAGGGCAAATATTCTGGTATTTTGCCCTCGTAGCCATATATGTTAAATGTATTTTTAAAAAAATTATATATAAACATGAACAATTTTTATTTCCTGGCACCCTTGAGAACATGTGGTTGCTTTTTTTTGTAACGCGCGCGCACGCTCAATACAATGTAAAGCGCCCTGGAGCACAGATAAATCCAAGGTGAGAAGTCCCAAACAAAATTTTCAAATGCAAACATACCATTGACCTTTTTCTAAAAAAAAATTGATCGGAATTTGTAAGCATAAAAATATTTGACGCTAAACTGATTGTTCATGGGTATAAATGATAAATATATTATACATAACCATATTCAAATTAAATTTCTATCTTAAAGTACACATTTTTATTTATTCATATTCCATGCTTCATACAATATAAATCTTTATCTCAGTCATCTAAATTAGAGTTTTTAATAAAAATATTAACAAAATGGAATCGCATTGTTTATTTCATATACTGTAATGAAAGATAATGAAAGAAAACAATTAGTTTTGAACTTCATTTAAATCACCTTTACACAAAATCTTAACCATCAGGATTTTTGTTCGAAATTATTTTTTTTAGAAACAAGAAAGGGAGATAGGGGACTGACCTCCATGGGCCATGGCTTGCATTATGTGTCATGGCACAAAGATCAAAATTGTATATGGTAAAGAGTGAAGCTCAAATGTTTTTGAGAAATTTGATTTTGTCATTGTTATTAATTAGAATTAATCAATACATATTAAGAATAAATTTGTAATTTAAAAAGGCAATTTTTAATGCAACGAAAGCTCAACTCGTCTGCATTCCATACACAGGTAAGCAAACAAATTTTCCCTGTGGTGTTAAATGGAACAGCGTTATCGAGACATGGTGACCAATTTCTTTTCTCTATTGAGGAAACGATCAGCCGTATTTAAGCGATTTTAGTAGACATGGTAGAATAGAAATAAAGTCCTTGTTGTCGTGAATGATGCAGGATAACCTCCTCGGTCTCGAAAGGTTGTTTGAAATATAAAAGCCTCAGCTAATGCCTCCCTATCTTTAATTGAATTGAAGATAGGTGTAATTCCATTAAAGATAGGTATAATCCATTTGTACCTAGTAGGTATTTATTTAGAGAGAGGTATAATTATTTAGGGATAGGTATAAATTCAATTGTACCGATCTTTAATTCAATTGTACCTATCTTGAATTCCATTATACCTATCTTCAATTCATTTGAAGATAGGTACATAATATCACTAATAATAGAAATTCAAGCAACGGGGAGGTCAATCTGTAGTTGCGTTGCATCAAAAATTAAAAATTTATCAATTTAAACTTATCTATAACAATCTCCGTATGAGTGATAATTGCGTGAATATGTTAAATGAAGTTTGAGTGAATGCCATGTGATGTGTGAGAGAGTTAGTTGCGTCACGTGAATATTAGATGTGCTGGACATTCTGTCCTCTAGAAAAGTATAACTCAGGACTATTCCGAGTTTTAAGACAAAAACGTGTATGTGTGTAATTGTTTGACCTGAACTCGCCTTTGTTATTTGTGACCTTGCTTGAATACAAACTTGCACTAATAATTGCTTGACTTTCATTAGAATAAATTTTCATCACAAGTTCACTTGTGTTAGTTGTATAGACAGGTTACATCCATAATTTTCATAAATATTTCTAGAAAACAGAAAAATAATAAGATGCTTTCAATTTATTGCATGATAAATCAATGGACAATTTTCAGGCTTCGCAGATATAGCCACCAAGATATGCACCATTGTCACAATAGATATTGTGGAACGAGTAGCGGCTTCTGGCATAAAAGAACATGCAGTCTTGAGGTGACTTGTCAGATCCATTAGGCTCGTTGGCAGCAAATGCATAATATTTCATCTTATTCATTTCTCCGTGCTTGATCCATCTCCAATCTCCCCCAGGCTTTCTTCTGTTAATATTTCTTCCTCCAACGTAGAAGTTACTTCCTGATAGTTTAAGTTTAAAAAAATAGAATAAATTTCAATAAGTTGATCTAAACAGATACAAAAAATATGAGTAAGCGTTATTATTGAAGAAACCTTAAGAATTTAGAATAGGTCATTTATCAGGTAATATAATTAGTATGCGATATAATATTAGTAGTATAAAATGAATGAATTACTGTGCAGATTTTTATAAAAGTGGTCTTAAACTGATACAAGAAATGTAAAAATGAAACCTCTAAGAATTTTAAGAAGAGGCCCAGGGGCCACATCGCCAGCAAAGCGAAATGGGTGGGAGTGGCGGGTCATTCTTAAGTAATACTTCACTGACAGACAGAATTGACCTTGGTACTTATCCTTTTTCTTTGTAAATATTTTTTGGGGAAATACGGCAATCAGAAATTGCTTTCAATTTTTATTATAATCACTTTGACAATTTTCATGCTTCGCAAATATAACCGCCAAGAAGTAAACCATTATCACAACAGTAGTTGTGGAACGTGTACCGTTCTCCTGCATAAAAGAACATACAGTCCTGAGGAGCATTGTCAGATCCATTGGGTTGTCCAGCCCCAAAGGCGTGATACGCCATCTTAGTCATTTGTCCGTGCTTGATCCACCTCCAGTCCCCTCCTGGTTTTCTTCTGTTTATATTTCTTCCCCCAACATAGAAGTGGATTCCTGATTTTTTAGCATGTTTTTTAGTAAATGAATTGTGAATTGTATGAGAAATATATGATTAGAAGAAACTCATAAAACTACGTTTCGTAAAATCCTTTACCTGTGTTCATTTTCTTTAGAACCCTTTTCATTCGTAAAGCCTCTTCTAGAGTTTCAAAGTTAGCCAGGTAGCCACCAGTGTCTAAACAGTTGGCCTTTAGGATTTAAAAAAAATAAAAATATAGAATGATAATATATTTATTTTCTTAAAGTGTATATATTGTTAACCTACTATCATTTGTATATACTAATTCCCACATCCGTTTTTACTTACAAACGCTGTGTCAGCTGAAATCTTATCCTTCTTGATCAGATAACAAGAATTCCACATCTTTTTATAGTGTTCAGGGCATTCACCTGTGATAAGAAGTCAATGAGTGACAAAATAATGACAAAAATTCAAGATTATAAGATCCAGAGACTTCTAAAACTGGGTGCTTTTAGAGATTCTTAATTTCAATAGGCACAAATAGTGAAAATTAAGCAGTTTGCAGATCATGTCTCGTTTTTTTTCTTTAGAAGTCTTGAGTAAGTTTCTTCATGTAATTAGATTTCTGTACACTTTAGACTTTTATATTCTACATATGTGCACTTCAATTTTTTTTATTAGCTGAAGATGTGTAAAATTATGGTTTTATATATTGGTCGTTGATCAAAGAATGATATACAAGTAGAGCTTTTTAAAAAAGCTTCCCATCTTTAGCAGCAATCTTAAACAGTTAACTGATCTACACCTATCAGGCCGTATAATTCTTTTGAATTTTTGCTAGCGCTCTCGAGCGCTAGCAACTACGTTAGTCCAAATTCCTTGAATACGCATGCTCGGCCGCCATGGTCGTCTGTGTATTTTAATCATTTTTTTGATTTTGATAAGGAATAGATAATTTTTTAAGGAAAAAAAGTTCAATGAGTTAAAATGATCAGCGCCATTTTTATGACTTTAAGCCTGTGTTTTATGTTTTGGTTTATGTGTTTTTTTTGCAGAGAGGTATAGGTAGGTTTTTGAACGAATGATGGACCCTATATAAACAGAGAAAAAAAACCTATGAATGGTCAAAACAGATTTTGAAAAGTTATTGCACCGTGATAAACAAAGATGGTCGATCCAGTTGAAAGATTATTTTACTGCAAAGAAATTCTCTTTAAAAGAAAAAAAGAAGAAAAAAAGAAACAAACAAATTCAAAGCTAATATAAAAGCGAACATTGCAAAGTGATATTTAAGGTATGCTTTTGTTTCATTGCCAGGTTAGATTTCCAGAAAAGGTTTGGCTAACTGAGGTTAATATATATGAAACATTTAATGCCGGAACTGTCAAGAGAATACTGGCGAAGAATAAAGGAAACAAGTGGATTGAAATTTTTGAGGTTTCCCATGTACACCCAATCAGAAAGGCTAGGAAATTCTCACCCAAACTAAAAGTGAGTTGTTTTTTTTAAACAAAAATTGTATTTTCTATCAAAGTACTAGTATAACTTAAGTATAAACTCATTGTTCGTTTAAAAAAAATCATGGTATGCATAGAAATGATTTTTTTTTTTAATTTCCTTCTTTATAAATAAGTATTTGTCTTGAAAAAGAATCTTTTGGAAAATCATTGGAAACTTACACATAGGGCTATGATAAAGAGCTGAACATATACTGATGATTTGCTCTTCTTCACGCTTCCTAATCGACAATAAATGATTTATAGATCATAATATCGTAATCATTTAAATAGTTTTTAATTGCTCCTCATTAAATTCAGAAAGTGAATTTTCCTGTGAACGAACTGAGAATAGAAGTTGATTGTTCCGTTTCTCCATCTTGGGTGGAAATCGATGCAGTGGAAATCGTTGGAGGTAACTTATTTAGTTCAATCTAAGTATAAAAAATTATTCTGTAATTTTTCTCTTAAATATCAAATAAAGTTTGATATAAATCGACACATTAATTGTTAAAGCTATAAATTAAATTCTGTGGTATTGAAGGTTTATTAAAAATTTGCTGCAGAACTTTAGCGCTATGGTTTTATTACCGTCTTCCTTGGAAGACGGTATTGTATAGTTGAAGTTTTTTTACAGTCTTCGGACTATGCACTTCCTCTCTTTTGTGATTGGTAGAAATTGCACAGCCATTATTTAAGGAAGAAAAATATTATGTCGAAAAAATGACAATCGTTAAATTAATTTATGGTCATAGTTAAACCTTTTCTTGAGATGACATCTTACCTGTATAAATTGGTTCTCGTTCAGTTGTCCACTTGCCTGGGTCCATGTCCCTGAGAAATCACCATAGCGAGGATAAACATTGGGTTTTCCCAATATCTGTTTTGCAGAGTATCTGAAAAAATGCAGAATTTTATGAATGGGAAATTGAATTTTAAAAAAACTAATAATATTAAACTTATATTAGTACACAGGGAAAAGAATAAGCTAAACAAGAATGCAAGGATCATACCCGCCTTTGTAGTTTTGTGATGAAAACGCTGTAACTTCTGAGACCCATTGGTGTTTGATAGCTTTCAATTCACAAAAAAATTTTGAATATTGAAATTTAATGAATTGTTTTCTTTTTCCTTCTCACAAATACTTATTGAATGAAATTTAAATTCCTCATTTTTAAAAGGTGAATTTTTGTATAAATGCTGAATGAAGTTATTTATTAGAATTTTAAGTTTCCCAAAAATACTGATTGCATCGAAAAATTGAATCAATAAATATTCCAGTTTCTTCTCTTGTGTGCAAGATTATTTTAATGGTGACACTTTAGGCCTACCTTTTGAAGACGCGACAACCAACATGAAAATGCACAGTAAAATTGCCATAGCTCCCTACCACAAATAATAATGGCATCTGTCGTTAGACTTGTTTTAAAGTTGATAAATAAATAAATTCGTTTTTCGTGATTCAAAGCTCATCTCATGTTTCGTTTTAATGTGTGTATCATGTTTCCACAAAATTTAACACATCATCTAAAAAAAATAATAAATAATGGTTAAAACATCATCTGGAAACTTTTAAATCTATGTTTTACAAACTAGCCAATATCTTTATCAAGTAAAAACTTGCACATAAAGAAACAAAAAATATCCAGGTTTTCTTTCCGAAATTCAGTAAAAGTAAGTTTCCAAAATACCAGAATTCTTGTGCATGTAGAAAATGTTGAAGTACAGCAAACTATTTTCATTATTTAATTCTTCATTTTTCATTTTTTAACATTTAAACAAGTTGTACCATAGGACTGGCGGTAAATTCAGATTTTACTTTGATGTTGCTGTGGTGTAATTGCCAGAAGAACCACAGTTTTTAAGTCACGCCCACAATTTGGCATCAAGCCATAATGTAACAAGACCTTGACTGATGAATGAATGATGTTAATTCAAAAGCTTTATCTTGAAATCTTCATCCATGATTCTCATTACTGCAGGACAATGGCCGTAAACAGCAATAGGTTTAAAAATTTAGATTAAAAAAAAGAGACTTAGTTGAAATTTTTGTATAAAATTGATGAGACAATATTTTAACCAGAAGGTCAAAACTAAGGGCCATTGTGCTCAACACAATGAATGAAAGACAATCAAGGATATTTGCAAGTCTAAAAACATCCCACCTACAGGTAAATGTATTTTACAGATTGTAGGTAAGCCTTATTTATACAAATTCTCTAGATTATGTGATACTAGTTCTTTCAGCTCAGATGAGATAAAAATCATATTTAAAATCATTTCAGGAAATACATGTACAAAACATAAACCTTAAAGACATCACATTACAATATAGAGTATCTTGATATCCGTTCACACAAAACGTATTTAAGTCGCTTATTATGAAAACCTTTCTTTGGTTCATTAAGCATCATTTACCTCTGAGCAGCCAATCCCTGCTGAGTTTTCTATTTATGATTTAGTACAGCTCCTAAACATGACTTAACACCTTTTTTGTCAGGAATGAGATATAGTTGTCCTTCTGGGAATTATGTAATTCTGATTTTATCAAGAATGTCATTAGCATTGCTGACTTAGAAAAAAAGCCCATCAATAGCTAGAAGCAGTTCTCTTGATTTGTAAAACTATGTAAGACTGATAAATGAAATTGAAATGAACACAAAAGGTGTATCTACCGTTTATTTATTTTCCAAGCTGAGGGATTAAAAATAATTTTGTATCCAATATCACATTTTAGTTTTGCGATAAAAGTTCATGAACACCTTTTACATAATTGTTTGATTGACTAAAATCTCAAAATATTTTACAAAAAAAAGGAATATGTCTCATAGGCAATATTGAAAACCATCTCTGAAAGTGTGGTGTCATTATCATTTGTTTGTTTATATTGACTTTAATTGCGACATCAAAGAGCTCTGCCAGAAATTTCATGTTATATTACAGCAACGAAAGGTAGTATGCCTACAAGTAAGAAAACCACAAAACAATGTGCTCATAAAATTAAACAAATGTCAAGTTGCTGTTGGTGAATTCAGTCTTTTAGCTATTTTTGGAATCTATAAACATCCAATTCTTTGTCTAAATTATTATAGGACTATATTCACCTCATACCATTGTATTCTGTATAACATTTGTACAAGGTTCAAGTATTGGAATCATAGAAGACAAAACCATGCATTTATATAATAAAATGTATTGTAATAATATTATATCATTATTATTTTATAGCTGATCACAAGGTATTGATGAGAACGGCAATTCCAGTAATGGTGAGATCTACAACCGTTATGTATATACTGACTACAATAAAATACAAGGCTGTTTTCACACCAATATATACATTACTGAATAATATCAAACAACCATGTTTTGTCAATCATTTATATTAGAATGAGGATAAATGCTGATAAATAACCAGCACAATAAGAATCGCAATCATGCCTTCCTTTTTATGAGTTACCAGCACCCTCTCTGTTAGACTCAGATAATTTTATAGTTTAAATGACACTGATGTTTTGTTCTCTCACTGGAGAAAAGTCAAAAAATCACTTTTGATACATTTTTCATCATAGTCTCATAAAATATAAACATTTAAACCTATTTCAAATTGGACCCTCTACTGTAAATATCCATTCACGCCATTAAAACTACCTTGATTTTTTTTCAGGAAGCAGAGTTTGCGTGAAAAGAAAAAAAATTACTGTTGCCTTCAACTCTACATTTTGATATATAGATGATGTATCGTAAATTTTAAAACAATCATGGTTATTTCTATTCTTATGTGGATACGACAGATCTCCGTGAGCTTGAAATGAAAGATACAACAGAGTCTGACACATCTGTGTCATATAGGGATATTTTACTTTAAAATGACGTTATTGTAAATTTTAGCTCTTTGATAAACGTGATGACTTTAACTTTTCTATCGTCAACTTCCCTTATTTTTGCAGCAATATACCTTCATCACCTGCATAGTATTACGGAGTTTCAATCTCAGTTGATTTGATACATAAGAGCATGCTCTACGTATGTACAATTTCTAAAGCGAGATAAATTATTGACAAACAAGTTGATGAAAGAAGAATATTGAACAGCAGTCTCGTTTAAAGTCATCAGTTCGGAAGTTTTTCATACTTATTGTTGGGGCACTATTGACATACTTATGTTGTATTTTTCTTGAATGCCCTTCATGGGCCCAAAATTGGAAATAAATGATATTCTATTCTATTCTATTCTACTGAAATGTTTACGGAATTTTCCGTTATTTCCCTATCATGACAATGCATGGGCACACGGCGGGTGTGACCGGTCAGCATGGAATGTTCACTCCTCCATGGCACCTGATCCCACCTTTGATGTTTTGAAGGACCGTGTTTGCGCTGCTCCTATTTTGTATTGTTTAATGGGCTTTTGATTTTGATTATTATTATTTAACGCCGAGTCGTATCAGCCATGATTCGGCGATCAATGGACTTTTGGGTTTGGATACTGTTCCTTAATATTATCTCCGTATATTTCATTCCTTAATCCAAGAAAGTAATAAGTGTAAGTAAAGCTTGTATTAAAAAAAAACAATAGTTGTATGCAATGAAAAAATGGAATCTTAGCCATGATTTACCTGTATTCATTTTCTTCAGAATCTTTTTCATTCGCAAAGCCTCTTCTAGAGTTTCAAAGTTAGCCAGGTAGCCACCGGTGTCTAAACAGTTGGCCTTTATGATATAATGCATCAAAAATGCAGGTAAAAAATGTAAATGGCATTCGTCGAAAGTGGTTTTAGTTTGAGTATCTTTCTATTTTTATTTGCCAGTTTCTGTCTACTTACAAAAGCTGTGTCGGCTGAGACGTTGTCTTTTTTGATTAGATAAAAGGAATCCCCGAGTTTCTGGACAATTTTTAGAAAAAAGTCAAAGTGATTCAAACAATTGTATTAGATTCAGGAAATTAAATTATAAAACATTCGGGCATGGATATATTCTGAGGCAGTTAATACAACTAAAACAAATAGTCGATAAATATTATTTCTGTTTCAGTAGGATTTAATATGCTCTTTGGAAGAGGATTAAATAGTTACATTCGGATATAATTGTTTTATGATAGCAAGAAGCTTAGTGTTATGAATAAAACACTTTATTTTACATCGTTATATTTTTCTTCTACAAGGAAACAAAATGTACAAATGTATTTTGGTGACTGGCGTCGTATCATCATCGTTACAGACTAAGTTACTTTTCACTACATACATGTATCCAGTCATTTCCTGAATTTTGAGTGTACCTCGAAGGACTGATCAGCGTCTAGTTTCCCCTCGAGCTCGCTGGAGTCAAAATGAACTATCGCCATAATGAGGATAAAGATTTGGTTTCTTCAATATTTGTTTCGCAGCGTATCAAGAATTTTTTTTTAAATTAATTTGAAATAAAACAGTTTATAAACTTTGAATGATAAAAAAAGGTCATATGCGATACACTTATCAGTGTTACTTTTATACATATAGGTTTATTTGTTATTAATATTTAATAACCAGTGAAGCAAAAAGGGATTGTATAGATTTCATCCTCGTTTGTCAGTCTATCTGTTTGTCTTGCTATGCGTCTAACTTTCCTTCCCTCTGTCTATCATAATCAGTCTTTTGTCATAAAAGCATTGTTTTGCAATTAAAAAAATCAATACATAGAATTCCAGTGTTTGAATAAAAGTTCTCCGTCATTGTTAATTAAAGTTTTAAAAACACGTGGAGTTAAAATTAAGAAAGAGAGTGAAAGAAAAGTTAATAATAATTATGACAATAAACTTTCAAACCAATTATTGTATTTACATTATAACTTGGTGTTTTAAAATGAAGCTCAATCTAACGTTCAAAATGAGGGGGGTGGGGGTGATAACATAAAACCTTCAATGGAGCGTAGGCAAATACATTTGCACGTAATTACAATATCACCAATTGTTCAGAAGTGTTGATTCTTGACATTTTTTGAAGGATACAAAGAGACAATAATAAGTTTTTGATAGGTTTTTAATTTTTTGATAGGATAGGATTTTACTTTTTAACCTATAAAATTGAATTTTATGACTATGAGAAAAATGGTAAAAGTTACTTACGATGCGATTTTCTTACAAATAACATCAAGAAGAGCAAATATTGAAACCATCTCCTTTAAAAAATAATTCCAAATATGAAAAGAAATAACATACGAAGTTATAAAAAATTCTACCAAAATCTGGGTGCTCGTATACTCCATTTAGAACATGAACATAACGAACAGTAATCAAGCTCAATACTATTGAAACAACATCATACGGAAGGAGAGCAGATGTGGACATTTAAAAACAACAGAGGTGGGATCAAATACCATAGAGGAGTAACCATACCCTGTCGACAAGTAACAGCTCCTTACCATGATCGGGGTAACAAAAAAATCCCAAGACCTTTTACAGTGTAAATATTGGACTGTCTGTTAAGATCTTACTTAATGTTAGAACTAGATCAAGATTCATACATTTGAAATGATGACATACCAAATCTCTTTGATGAACACAACAGAGTCGATAGAGGCAAATATTTGAACATAAAATCATTGGATTTTTAAAGAAATACTGAGTATTGAAGTTAATAAATATCAAGGAACATGTGGAAGTGAAGTCCTGTCGAACTGTTTTTTTTTTATGAAAAGTTTCGACAAAAGGTATCAAATTATAACGGCAATATATTGAATGTTTTCTAAGAGAAAGGGTCCTTGCTTTCCATTAAATATGAATGACACATACCCAATGTTAACCTAAGGCAGGAAAAAAGAAATAAATTATAAGGGTAAGAATCTATAGCAATCGTGGTCAAAAGCCCATTGAATCAATACAAATCACGAGCAAAGCTAGCCTCTAAAAACAACAGAGGTGGGATCAGGTGCCTAGAATGTGTAAGCATCCCTTGTTGAGCGGTCTCATCCACCGTGAGCCCTATATATTAATCAGGTAGATTATAGAACAAGTCAGCCACAAAAAAATTACCTAATAATAGATTATATTTGTGATCAAGGTAATACTATAATGACTATAGGCTTTAAAGAAATACCGACTCCAATGGTCCGTGTTTATTCCCTCTTCTCATTTTTGTATTGTATTTAGATTTTTTTGAGATCGATCACTATTCGTTATCTTTTACATTCCAATGTCATACTATCATTTCATACACGGTTAAATGCTAAAGAACTGTGATGATATAATATATACATGTTGTATACATGTTATACAAGAGGTACTTACTCGTGAAAATATCAAAAATCCTGTCCCACTCGTGAAATAAATTCAATATTCAACTACAAAACATTGAATTTTCTGTTTATTACATTTTAAAAAACAATTCTTTGATTTTTCCTTTACCACTGTCTTTTTGTAATACAGTCATAGGCTCGTGACGTCATAGTTGAGCAGTTGAGACGTCATAGCTATGTGAGGTGAAAACACTGTAAACATAGATTTAGCAACATATTTTGGGTAATTTTGACAGTTTTCATCGCTGTCAGAATGGTTTAATTATTTCCTTCTATCAAATATTAGGTCAAGGAAGAATTGTTTACAGCAATCTTCGTTACTGGAATGGAAATCGAGAGTTTTCCCGCACTTCCGTTATTCGTCACACTGTGACAGGATATCATTTTGATATCCTTTCACACTGTGACAGGATATCATTTTTATTCAATGAATAAATTACCGTATTTCACGGGTAAAAATGTAATAAACATGTTGTATACATGTTATACAAGAGGTACTTACGGCCACAGTCTTGAAATGCTCCTCCTAAGTTGTGCATAAACAGGAAGCGCAATAAAATCAAATTTATAAATGTATAGTTTTGGTTGCAAATCAATTCAATGGTTATGTTACAAGATTTATATCTGTAACTTGAATTGCTTTTCACTCTAGATAGCAGAAATATGAAGAGCAAGTTCATAGATTATTATACCTCATTATAAATATTCTAAACAACGCGTTATCTGATTGGTACTAAGCTATCACGTGATCGGGCCATAAAACTTCATATTTCCCGGCCGTCAGCACGCTTTTCATCATATTCCACCTCTTCGGAACACCTAGTGTATTTTCCCGCAAAATAGTTCTCGATCGTTGAGCGAAAACTTCCGAGAGAAGTAGACGTCACAATGGCCTGGTTTACGTCACAAAACTGATGATAATGGGTTGACCAAAGGGTTCTAACTTAAAGTTAAAAATGAAAGTGAATTTGAGAGCGGTGCCGAATTTGAAAGTTTATGTTTATTTTAAAGATTTGCTTGTTTCGGTATAATAAACAATTCATTGCATGATAGTGAGGGAAATATGAAGACTTATTCAGCCAAGAAATATCATATTCCCCGAGGGGAATATGATATTTCTTGCGGGCTGAATAAGTCTTCATATTTCCCTCACTATCATGCAATAAATGTATAATATGTGGTGGGAAACTAAACACGCTAAGTCTTCAAGAGTTTTACTTGTTTGCAACAGATTTCACCTTCGTAAAAATTATAACACATTGATGAAAAAGCTATATTCTTATAAAGAGATTTTTTATCTTGAAAAAAAAATTATATTTGATTTCCGACCTTATGTTTTAACTTTATCCATGAATGTTTTAAAACCATACATAAAACGTTTGCAACCATAAGAAGGTAACATATACGTTTGCAAATTTAAGGAGGCTAGGGGGTCAACTAATTATTTTTTAATTCACCACCAGATTTAACTTGAATTTTGGGATATGATATCTTAAGCCATTAACAATCATTTGGCAAAGAAAAAATTCATAAATGTTAGCTTTAAAATTTTATCATTTTATTATATCTTTATATGGAGCTCTTCTTCCCCAAAACGCCGACAGTCATGCGGCATTGCTGAAGTTTTTTCTCAATTAATTGTGCAATTTGTGACAATATGCAAGATATAGTGCTTCGACGGAGTAATATATTACAAACCTTTTAGATTTTGGACAATCATTAAAATTTTATCAGCCAATTTTCAAAATGGCCGTAATCATGGTCATATGCCATATTTAAAGGCGTGCTTATATGTAAACCTTTAGCATCTACTGGATTAAGAGGTTTATATTTGTTTATATAAGCAGATAACTTTTTAGCCCACCTGAGCTTAAGGCTCAAGCGAGAAACATTGTACATTAACCGTCTTCATCGTCTTTAAATTTTCAATTATTTATGTTCTGCCAAATTCCTGGTCCAATTAAACTTGAATAAAATATATGTAGACATAAAAGAACAGTATTCAAGCTCAAAAGTTCATTATACAAATGAACAATTATTTTTGAGCAGAGCATACACGAACATCTGAGGTGGGATCCATGGAGGAATGAGCATCCCCTGCCGGTCACAACTAACGTAAGTCATAACTTACGAAATAACTTTAAACGAGACCAAATTGTAATGATTCTTGATTGATGAAGATTCTTGTTTCATCAACTTGATTGTCAAGAGGCCAATGGACCACATGGCTTACCTCTGGTCATGCTGTTCTTCGCCAGATCCCCCCCCCCTTGTAATACCTATTGTGACCCTATCCTACCACCAGGGTCCTTGATTTAGGCAATTTAGAATCTGAATTACGCTGGAATGCTTCCATTTCTGGCCTAGAGGTTCCTGAAAAATTTTAAGTTTTCTAACATATTTCACTGTTTTACTTGGATTCCTTTTTAGTTCTGCTTAGGATAAAGCTTGCAGACCAGTCTGCATTAAACTTGACAGGAAGTGTGAATAAAATTTGAGGATAAGTTTGAAGAATTTAGTCAAAGAATATCTTTATCAGTTCGAAGTTATTTCTCTTCAACGAAAAAAAAAACTTTATTGCAAAATCCAGTAATTAGTAACAGGATAGGAGGATTTGACTTCATTCAGATGCGACATGACCCTCCTCTCTAAATAATATTTCAAATTAAACAAGGAAACCAGGTAGATCAAGAATCAAACTTGTTTCCATTCCTTGGAGGCAATAGTCTAATCTTACAGTGTATCTTATAAATATTCTTTCATATATATTAACAAACAATAATTACAAGCATTTTAAAGTTTTATAGAATCACAGATTTTGACAAATGAACTCTCACAGAGCGATATAAACAGATAAAACAACATGATTTACACTGTGACATCTCTTTATTCACAGACACTGGGTATAATTTACTTCAGCTTCTTCTTGGGTCTGATGTTGTTTGTGTGTCCACACTTCCTCTTTCGGCAGTTAGTGGCCCTGGCGTGAAGACGCGCATAGCATCTGGTGACAAAAATAAATACGAATATTTTAACTTACAATGAAAAGCAATTCTGACTAAATTTTGAAAAAATCTTTCATTTAAAACAAGTGCTTTGTTTGTACATATAAAATAAACAAATATTTCAATAGTTTTAAAAAAAGCAAAAGTTTTCTATTGTTTTTAAGTATACTGTTTAAAATAGCTTACTTTCTGCAAATCATCTTGTCACAGTTGTACTTAGAAGCCAATATTCTCAAACTGGGCTCAATGATCCCTCCTCTAAGTCTCAGTACCAGGTGAAGGGTTGACTCTGGAAGGATAAAATATCAATGTTAATGTGATGCTCTTTACTGGAAAAGCAGTAAAAAAAACTCTCATCACTTTTCCCCCAATCAAATCCCGTTTTATTTTTTCCCTATTAGCTGAATCAGATGTGGACACAAACATGGCCCAGAACGAATGCCTCAGTCAGGATGTACTCAGAGAGGGCAAGTTCTCTTCATCATTTCAGCTGATACTTAGCAACAATTTGTAATCCATAACCCTAGCATTACCATACACTGAATGCTTTTGTTTTTGAACTCAATTAGTATTATTCAACTTAAATGCAAAAACTCATCATTATTTTGAATTGAGATAAATTGCACTTCGTAAGTTTTTCTTTCTTTTTTGTATACATTTCTGCATAGTGGAAATTTTTTATGTTTTTCCTTTCTATGACAAAACACGTAATCTTTAAACTAATTTTACCGCAAACAAAGTTAACACATCACTCACTAAGTCATTCTTTAAATTTGACACGATATAAACAATCCTAATTAGAAAGTAATACTATTACTGGAACATACATGTATCTATAACTTTTTGACCCCCCCCCCCCTTCTAAATTCAGGACTTAGATTCAGAATATGTGGGCAGCAAAAGAAAAAATCCTTCTTTATTATTACAAAAATCTTTCTTTTCTTTTCTTCTTTCCTACTTATTAGCTGAATCAGATGTGGACACAAAATCCTTATTTATTATTACAAAAACCTTTCTTTTTTTTCTTTCTTGCTTATTAGCTGAATCAGATGTGGACACTAACACGGCCCAGAACGAATGCCTCAGTCAGGATGTACTCAGAGAGGGCAAGTTCTCTTCATCATTACAGCTGATCCTTAGCAACAATTTGTAATCCATAAACCTAGCATTATGCTACACCAAAGGTAAAATTTTTCTGCTTTCTTTAGTTCAACTTAAGGACAGACGAGACGTTCCTTAATAATAGATTAATTTTTCTAAGAGTTTGTCATTGAAGTATTGCTACTTAAACATGTTTACTCACAAAGAATTGAGGTACCTAACCAGGCATTTCTGCAAGATACCAGGGCAAGTTTTTCTTATATAATCCTTTGGGGAAGAAAAATAATTTTCCAATTTCAAATGTTTAAGTGTTTGGATTTTTTAAAAAGGTTTAGAACAACAGCACTTGACCTAGATATTATGATAAATCTATATTCCAAATTTCATTTCAGTATGTGCAACATCTTCTAAGAAAGTAAAGTAAAAGGAAACTGATGGTGGACCAACAGACTGACCAAACAGACAGCAGCAATGCAATATTTCCTCCCTTCTTTGAGGGGGGCAAAAAGGTTTTTTGACATCACTCACAAATCATTTCTTCAAATTTCTTTGCACAACCAACACAAGTTACTAAAAATCACACATACACCTCAACCTAGGACTAAGATTTAAAAATGTAAAAGGGGTGTAAAAAATCAAAGGCCTGAAGGGCCATAATGGCTTACGTGCTTGACATAGATGTAAAATGTAAGAAAATGTAGTATACTAGAATATTACCAGTGTTTTCCCCAGAAATTTCTTAATGCAGGGGTGGGGGAGGGGCCCTGAATTGACGGCCTGGGGCGTTTCTTGGCAGTTGAGTTAATTGTATCTAAATTCATATCTAAATGAAAATACACATTCACTTATAAATTCTTTTTTTTTTTTAAAGGTAAATCCACTGTCTTTTTGTATGTCTCTACTTTTGCAGTCATCTTGAAACTTTTTGTTCTCATGATTATGTAGCACCAATGTAATGCGTACTGCATGTAGATATTGTCACTTGGAGCGCTTCTGAATATATAGGTCACTGCATGCGTATCAAAAGCACATGCGTTTGAACTAAGTGCTTTCCCAGAGTTCATAAAGTAAATTCGTAAACATTGACAATGTTAATTACACGTTTCATTTTCAGTACATTAATGCAAAAAATGTCTTAAATATTATCTGTTTAAATAATGAATCTTTTTTTCAATGTCGGAGCATCAATGTTATTTATAGAACGACCTGTGAATATTGGAAAACCCCACATCATGGCACATGTGCATTAACAAGTGTATTGCTTTTACCGTTTGTACTATATGACTTTCATCAATTACATTTTTACGGTTATTAATATTTTTATCAACTACAAGCCTGATACTTAGTAATATACCAGTAATTAAATTGCAATTAAAAAAAATTGACAGCTAGGCTATTGCATCATACCCCATGCCACGATTCGCATTTAGTTCACAACATTAGTTGGCGGGAGATCGTGATGGCGTTACCGCCATGCAAAAACGGCCTTGGGAAATCACTGCTTTTAGCAACTGTTTAAACAGTCAGTAAGGTAAAATACATTTTATCTGTATTCCTACGAACTATCTGGCGCGATAACATACTCCCGACAGAGTTCTCTTTCTTTCATTTAGATCGACTTACCTACACGGTGGCGCTGTTGACACATACGGTCAGAAAATATTCTTCCGCGTCCTGTTTATTCAATTTAGTTTTTTATTTGGTTTATCTTGTCTTCAGTAGCGAAAATTAAATTAAAATAACAAGGGTTTTGATTAAGAACTTGGTGAGTAATTTTCACAACAAAGGTAGTACAATAGATTTAAAGAAAAGACGAGGACTATTTTATCTTGCTCATGTTTACTAGAATACATAGTGAACTCTTTGCCGTAAAGATACCGAGAGCTATAATGGCTTCGTAAGCCATAAAAATTCAAGAAGTGTTCCTTTAACATCATAACTTAAATCATTTTTTTTTCTGTTCAAGGTTTCTTGGTTATTAGCTGAATCAGATGTGGACACAAACATGGCCCAGAACGAATGCCTCAGTCAGGATGTACTCAGAGAGGGCAAGTTCTCTTCATCATTACAGCTGATCATTATATCCTGATTTCTCCATGAAGTCATGTATGCTTACCTTTCTGAATGTTATAGTCAGAGAGAGTACGTCCATCTTCCAGCTGCTTACCAGCAAAAATCAACCTCTGCTGGTCAGGGGGAATTCCTGTAAAAGGAAAAGTTAAACATCTTGAGAGGTCAACAGAAGTGTCATGTACTAACTCAGTATATTTATAGAACATCATAACAATTCTTCTGTAAGTTAATCTTTTTTAGCGATTTATTATTCATTCATTTCATCTTAGTTATTTGTTTTATTTAAATAATTTAGTTGATCTCTCTTTTTACATTTCTTGACTCTGTTATTGTGTTGATCTTCTTAGCTAAAATTTATTTCAGTTGACCTTCTTACCTTCCTTGTCCTGGATTTTAGCTTTGACATTTTCAATGGTGTCTGAGGGCTCCACCTCTAGGGTGATTGTTTTGCCCGTAAGGGTCTTAACGAAGATCTGCATGTCAGCTTCAGTATCTGTTAATTAATTAAATTCACATATTTTAACAAATGTTATCTCAAATAATTCAGTGAGCAAAACCATAACCCCCCCCTTCCTATTTTCCAAACAAAACTTAAAATTCAATAGTTTTTTTCTCTAGCATCCCTCTTTTCAAAACGATACTTCATGCCTGGGTTAATGTTTAAGCCTTTATCTATTTCTTATTTTCAGTCTCTTACAAAAACCCCATCAAAATCTTTTATCAGTTTTGACACAGACCACCAAATGGTATTTTAACCTGTTTGGTAGTCAATCATCCATAGTTGTAGGAGTGAAACGGTTCACCGCGGTATCGGTTCACCGCGGTATTTTTTCTCGGTTCGATACACGGTACAAAATCTCTACTTTCGGTTCGGTTCATTTTTCGGTCGGGATCGTCATTCAGTCGGGTTTGGCATTTCTGTATAATATAGTTCAGAAACGTAAGTTTGTGTGGACTTGAAGTTTGTAAAATAATTTTTAACAGTCAAATCAATAAAATTGATACATTCTATCCATTTTGCACATAAATTATTTTAGTAGATTAAGTAAAAGGTAGCATAAGACAACATTGAATCTGTTTCCTTCTATCAAAATGTATCGTATCGAAAATAACCGAACCGAGACCAAATTTTTCGATACGTATCGAACCGTGAAGGAGGCGTATCGTTTCACCCCTACATAGTTGGGTTGGAATTTACTGACCAAATGGTGTTTTTTAAAATTCAAATCCAATTTTTATTAATTAAAGTAAGCAAAGGCACATTGGCATATCATCAGGAAATTTAAGTTAGGGAATAACTATTTTCTAATTTGGTATTTGCGACCGTTATAAATGCTTATTTAATGGTCACAAACTGAGTTTTACCGGCGACGCGAAAGCAAAGCCAGAAACGGATGTTTGCGACCGTTAAATCTGGTATTCGGTTCTATTGCGCTATCTACATGTTTGCAGGATTCAAAGTTTGTGCCAGTTTGTCATTATTCCTAGACTGAATGGTCAAGTATAAAAGATTATAATTTAGAAAAATTTTTTGATTAATTGATCAAGAAGTTCAATTGTCACAGACAGCTGTGGGTATTGTTTGTACAAACTGTCACAGAAATTACACATGGAAAATAATTATGCAAGGAATGTTAAACCATATTTTCTCACCCCCAAGTTAAAAATATGCATTAACAGTTATTTTACACCAATTAGAAGTGAACTGAATTTGTCTTTTCCAAATGATGAGTAGATACCCTAGTTGATTTCACTCACTTGCATACAAGTATGTTTGTATTTTATTATTTGTCTTTTATATGTAACATGGTTGTATGCCAACATGTTTGGTGAATCAATAAAGAAATTGAATTGAATTGAAATTCCTACTCCTGTGGCATCAGAGACATATATAACAGTTATTTATGTCTCTGGTGGGATATATGGTATAAAAGAAAATCGGGTCTGACGAATGCTAGGCTAAAACTGTGAGTAGATATGCTTTCTATTTAACAGTGTACATAATGTTGTTGAAAACTACCATCAAAACCTTCAATAATTACAACTAACATATTGGTGACTTAGAAATAAACATTCAAGAGGCATTATTTCAGTTCTGACTTTCCGTTCATTTAGCACGTGTGAGGCAGCCATTACCTTAATTTTTTGGAAAAGACCGAGTGAGGGCGCTCGTGTCAAAATATACAATCTTACACGGTGCATGTCAAACTAATTTATCCCGAAAATCATGCTCACTAGCTGAAATTATTTTGGTGAGATTTTTTGACGAAGCAAATGTTAAAAGTTTTTGTATTTGGTGAAAAATGAAATAAGGATATTATAGAGCAATGTAATTTTTTATATTACATTCATGACTAAACCGGAATTTCTGACTGGTCGTTATCTTTTTCCTTTACAACTCTCATTGAATATCCGATGTAATGACACATGGTTGGAAAAATATTTCATATTCCAATATTCGAGAATATTCAAAGTATACAAAGGGTCCGGTCCCTTTTTGTGAGTACCTATACTGGCTATAGTCTACTCTACGTACACATAACGAAACCTAAGAGCTGTGGGTAATCTATTACATATATTCTGTTCTTGATTGTCGACTTTTCAGAAAGGTGCCTACTCTTACTTAATACACTTAAGGACAGATGATACAAGCAAAAAGTAGATGCCTGGATTGGTATATATTATTGGCCTAATTTCATTGAAAATCATGCAAATAATAAATTTTTAGAATATAAAAAATTTGTAAACCTTCTGTGATGTTCAAAATTCTGCCTCTCTTAAACCATCCTTTTTAATCTATACAAATATTTTTCACTTCAAATCGCATTTTTGTTAAAATTAGAATAGAAAATTAAAAACTACGCAGTGAGAGTTATTCATTTTTCTCATTAAAACATGACTCAGGTTGTTAATTTCAGATTTTTTGACAAAAGTTTGTTTGTACATGTATCATCTGTCCTTAAAAAAGGATGACTTGATTTTTAACCAGTAGGAGTTTAAAAGAATTATTTTTAACAATTATTTTGTATGACTAAATCTTAATATGTTGACAGTGCGACTGTTAGGGCAAGTGCAGATACTTATCCAGTTTTCATTTGGATCGGGCTCGTCAAAACATACATGACATTCTGTGTGTCTATAACTCTAATGTCACTGTGACATGACATCGTATACCAAACCAATACCTGAACATGGCTGATTTTGATTAGGAACCATTTTATTGACTATTTTTCTTCAATCAATTTATTAAATCAAGGCAAGTTTATTATTCGTTTAACTTTTGTTGTAATTCTAACAAGAACGTTGCTTTAGCTTTTGTGTACAAAGCGATGCATTATGGGTCCAAATTACTGCGGAAAAAATTCTATCAAATAAATGTGCAGTTGTCAGAATTTTCTCTTCGCCCAGGCTTTATCGTTATAGCTCGCAGTGACGAGAGTCGCAAAGCAACGCTTGCTGTGCTCGCTATAATGATACTTTCAGTAGGGACAAAATTGTCCTATATCTTGATTAAGTGCCGAGTGAGACCTACTGTTTGCATTGACTAATTTTTGACTTTTTATTTATCTCTAGAATTAAAATATTTCTGACATTTTATTTGCATAGTGTTTTTTTTAGATATTTACGCATATTGATACATATGAAGAAATATCGAAATATCGCCAAGAAAATCTGACTTCTGTTTTTCTTTGTTTATTTAACATTTTGGGTTTAAAATGTAAAATAAATAAGCTAAATATAAATATAGATATGAAATAAATAAAAACACCATTTGATTAAAATATTTTTGTTTTACAACATATAAACAACTATTTTGAATACATTATTCTTATTTGCAAAGAAATAATTTGTTTATTTCAATGCAAAAAAGATTTTATAAGCAATTAAACATATCGTATTGTGATATATATTGTATCATGGCTCAAATATGATGATACATATCAATATAGAAAAAGTGGTATCATCCCAGCCCTATAATGTGCAAATCACACAGACTTGCAGGCTGGCATATTTTTCATGTCAGACACCAACTATATCTACATGACTTGTCTTCTGTGTGATTTACACAGCAATAACACACAGAACTTCCTTAATTTATGTCTTATGAGTTTATGGTTTGTTTTTTTTTCAAATCTAACCGTTTAAAGGTAGAAACATTTTTTTAATCTTGGTTTAGAGCTGTCTGGTAAATAAAAAGCTACTATTTATAAATACAAGAAATTGTTTTTCAAAGTTGTGTCTTTAAAAAGACTTTGAAATTAAAAAGGAAAGCCGACATGCTACCACAATTTGTCTTTGGACCCTTATAAAATATAATTGTATATAAGTATATTTTTTAGGCCTTCTTTAGACTTGAAAGACGAGACACACACTGTCTATCACCAGTATGTCATCAGAAGCCAGCAATAAACCCTTGTATCGAGACATCAATGCAGATGATGAAGATCCAGAAATAATGGAAATTGAGAGTTACTGTGTAAATTGTGAAAAGAACGTAAGTATTGCTATTTAATGAGTTATAAATAACATATCTGATTTCTCCTGCAATATAAAAATTCATAATCTGATATTGCAGGGAATAACTCGACTGTTTCTGACCAGGATCCCATTCTTTAAAGATGTGGTTGTTTCCTCTTTTACGTGTGATAACTGTGGTCTCCACAACACGGAGCTCCAGCCCGCAAACAAAATCCAGGAGAAGGGCGTCAAATATGTCTGCACAATTAACAACAGCAAGGTCAGTCTCACTATATTACAACATTACAAGTCTGTCAAACTAATCACCAGTGTCTTTTCCAAGACAATAATAAGAGAGAACAGAATGTATTATCTATTGTTAAGGAATCAGTTTGTACTCTTTATTATTTTTCTTCTCATTAAAAATACACAAAAATGCCTATTTATTCATTATTCAAATCTTTCAGGATTTAAACCGACAAGTTGTGCAGACAAATCTTGCAACAATATCCATTCCAAAGTTAGAATTTGAGTCTCCACCAAACAAAGGAGGTAAGCATGTTGTCAATGGAGTTATCAAAAATAATTTTTTTTTTTATATTTCCTTTATATTTTATACTATCTCTTAATGAACCCATGAATCCTACACTAGTTAGAATTAGTTTCAAAGGCATCTTTTGTCAAAGATTTCTTAAGCAGCGGACCCCTCCAACAATGAATTGTACCATGACAGGTAGACCAATGATAGTTATATATATTATATTATACAAAAATTTACTTGCACTTAAATTGTTGGATTATTTATACAGACAGATATTAACTGTAAAATGTTTTTGTTTGTTTGTTATTGTGACATGAATGGTTGTAAACATTGTCATGTTTTCAGTTCTAACAACTGTTGAGGGTGTAATAGACCGGGCCGTGGAGGGTCTCTCTCAGGATCAACCTGTCCGTAAAGTGAGTACAACATTGAATACAAAAGGATTTGAACAAACTTAAATCTCAAATATATTCTATTCAATCTGTTTACAAAGTAAAATATTGAGGAGAAAATTAAATACAACATGCTGTGAATAAACTTAAGTCTTAACTCAGTATTAAAAGAAAGGTTTCTATAAAATTTCTTTTCGGAAACAGTGCTTCTCCAGCAGGAATTTTTAAGACCAAAGGAACAAAATATTTATTAATTATCTCTAAGAATAAGGGCATGTCTCTTCATTTGAACAAACCTGAATCTCCTACACCCAAAGATGCCTTTTGGCAAATTGGTTGAAATTTTTCCAATGTTTCTGGCAAAAAAAGTTATCCAAGTTCCCAATGACAGAAGACAGTCAGTCAAATGGATGCCATACATTCATGCTTTGTTTAGAAAAGCTCATTTGTGCCTAGGTTCTGGTGAGCAATTAGAGTGAATATTTTTATACTTTTGTTAATAAGGGAACATATAGGTTTGTGCTTATTTATTGGTCACTTGGTTGGTAGAGTAGAGTGTATGGAATAGAATAAAAGGAAAACTTCCTTATTAGATCTGCTAGAATGCGGTCTTCCTTTGCATATCATATGATGCTATTTTTTCCTCTTAGATTCAACATCCAGAAATGGCAGAACAGATCGATGCCTTTATAGAGAAACTAAAGGAACTGAAAGAAGTCAAAGAACCATTTCAGATTGTAAGTTTGTTAAAAATAAAGAAATTGATATAATGTTTATAAGTGTTAAACAAATCCTGCCTTCTTTAAAGAAGCTTCTATAAGAACTTTAATTTGTAGTCTTATCAAATATTTGATAATTTCCAAAGAAGCTTTTAGAGAGCAATATGTAACAATATATAATATATGTAACAAAGGAGGATCACACCCTCTTCTAACATTTCTGGAGATAACGTCATCACTTGGTAGTAAGGGGAGACACTGTCAAAAGAAAAATCAAGATGTCCAGAAAATGACATAATTTTTTTACACATATGCATATGTCTGTTTATTTCAGGTTTTGGATGATCCCAGCGGAAATAGCTTTATTGAGAATCCATATCCTTTGTATATGAGTTCTATTTCATCATCATGCTAACTTATTATAGAAATAGTTTCTGTTAAGTTGATAAATAAATAACAAGCATTTTAAACACGAAGAGCTTGTATTCCTTAACATGTTTTATGTACGCTCCTAACAAAGACAAGGACATGATCATTCATCACTACGTCAGGACTCGAGCACAGGACCAACAGCTGGGGTTACTGGAGGTGAGGAAACCGTAGGATAGGATCTTAAAAATCTTCCTCTTAAGAAAAGCAAGGCTATAATTAATTATATTGCTAGAAATTTGCAAGCATCTTGAAGTAGTGAAGACCAAATTTTGTTAAAATCAGCAGGCTTATGATAGCTAATTAAAATGGTAGCACGTACAGTAGCACCCAAAAGAAGTATGAGAAGACCTCTGAATCAAGGGATGATGAACATTTTGTGTAGGAATAAATAAGATGTTTTCTTTGAAGAACTTCAAGCTGTTACTAATATTATCAAACTCAGGAATAATGAGAAAAAAATTAAGAATCCTCTCATGAAAAGAATGGTCAGTGTGGCTCACTTGAGCATTATGACCCACAGTCCTCTAGGTTTCTTTTTTAAAAAATAATAATACTCTTTATTTGATAATGTTATAGTTTAATTTCATGCAAATTTTCAGCAAGAAAACGTTGAGGTAGAGCCTGAAGAAGAAGAGAAGAAAGAAGGAAAGAAAGAAGTCAAGAAAGAAGAAATATTTGATGGCAAAACGGAGGTGAATCCTTACAGAACATCTGATGTGTGTGATAATGATGTTGACAATGTTCTTATTACAAAAATAGATCAGATTATTTACTATTCCATCTTGAGGACATTTAAAGAATTTTTATTTTGTACAGTACCGGTATATAATTGAGATTGTTGTTCACAAAGTATAAAATGTACATGTTAATGTTTACTTACATGTTACGATTTTAGGTGGCGAGTTTTAGGACTAACTGCCCAGAATGTAATGTGCCATGTGATACAAATATGAAACTAGTTGGTATCCTTTTTATGTCGTTAAGTGAAACAAAGAAAATGAATTTCCTAACCAAGGTAAAAATCATCACCAAGTACAAATATGCTAGATATATATTTGATTCAAGGGCTGCATTTCATTTTCCGGAATTTTTGGTAATTATCAATTTTTCATTTCCCACATTTCTTAGTTTTCATTTCCCACATTTTTTTGTTTTCATTTCTGACATTTTTCAAATACATATGTAGTACCTATAGTAACAGATTTGATAACTTTACTTATGAAAAATTTAAAAGAATAAATCATAAATAAATCATTGAAATTCAATTTTGTAAATCTATCAGTGACTTGGACATAAGTATTATGCTATCACTGACATTTAATTTAGTGCACATTAAATGTGGTGAAAAAGTTTTGTGCTCATTGAACTCTTTTACCTAGACTTAGTGCTACATGTATGTATATATGTATACTATTTTATTTTTTTTTCATTTTTTTTTTAATATTTTGGTATAAATACTTTTTTAAATTCCATTTTCTTTTACTAAGAAAACTTTGAATTGCCGGACAGGTAAATTCATGAAATGAAAAAGAAATTATGTCGGAAATGAAAACAAAAAATGTCGGAAATGAAATAAAAAAATTTCGGAAATGAAATGCAGCGGATCCAAGTGGGGTCACTGTTTACCTTTTTGTTATATGTACATAGTTGATCCAAGTTGTGTCAGAAATTACCTTTTACTTAACGTGTAAGATATTCCCCATTTCAAAGAAGTGGTGATCATGGCCACCACGTGTGATAGCTGTGGCCACAAAGATAATGAGGTGAAGGGAGGATCAGGAATCGAACCCAAGGGAACCAGAATTACGTTAAAAATCACCGACCCCTCGGACATGTCCAGAGATATCTTAAAGGTAAAGAATTCTGAATATTTTGTCTTGGTAAGAATCAATGCTTGAAAAATTGACATTTTTTGTATCTCTATCTCGGTATGGATCCGATGCTATAGAAATGTTTCACTTTTTCAACAAAAGAAGATCGATTATCATAATCAGTAAAAGTTGCTACATGTAAAGTGGGTTACTGTGCATTAAGCTGTGTATTAATTCATTTTACTTTTGAAAAAAAGCTGCTGCTCAATCAAGTACACACCTAAATATCTTCTTTATGTATTCATATAAAGAACATTCAGAAAGCACTTATTGAAATCTTTGCTTGGTTGTTGAGAAGTCAGTTTTATCCTAAAGTCATGCATAGCAAATAAAATATATTTGAAGTAATTGAACTAGGTGGATGAATCTATACAAAAAAAGTATTGTAGAAAGTTCAGTTCTTCTTTACAAAGAGTAAATGTATTGGAAACTATAAAATCAGTACTATTCATGGAGTTTAATTTTTGTTGTTTTCAAGATATGAAAAAAACAACCAACATTTGCCCCTACAAAATGCTTCAATTTATATATACCAGTATTATGACTGCACTTCTTAAACCAGGATATCACATCCCAACAAACCAATATTTTTACCTTAGATGATGAAAGTTTAACCCCCTTAAAATTATCAAATGAAAATATCCACATATAAAATAATTAATGTATTTTATATATTTCTTCTTTTATTAAAAGTATGTGGTATATAAATGATTTTAACATTTGATGAATGTCCTGTTTCATTGTAGAGTGACACGGCCTCTATGGCTATTCCAGAGCTGGACTTTGCAGCTGAGATGGGAACCCTGGGGGGAAAGTTCACGACCTTGGAGGGACTTCTGGTGGATATCAAAAGTCAGCTCAGTGGCTCCAATCCTTTCTTTAGTGGAGATAGCTCTGATAAACAGAGGGCCAAGAAAATTGAGACTTTTTGCCAGGAAATAGAAAAGGTAGGAGTTATCTTTCTTCAAATATGCAGTTGATGTTTTAGTACATGGCATTTTTAACATTTTGATTTTGCTTTTTAAGCCCCTAAAGTCACCCATGTTACCTATTGTTGTCTGGTTCATCATCATTTATTTCTGTACAATTCTGAGCCTCTTCAGCTTCTCTAAGCCTGCTTAAAAAAAGAATAAAATTTGGCACCTGCTGACAACTTGGGAGAAGATACAAACAATGAGAACTTTACATCCACAGTTTCCTATTGCAGAAAGGAACAATTTTATTGTACGCTTTTTGCAACCAAGCTGAAAGTCTTATTTTCTCCAGTCACTTGGATTTGATGATCAACAGATTTGTTATTTAATTGCATTGAACAAAAGAAAAGAAACATTTTATCAAGAAATAGACAATTATTGATAAACGAAATAACAGGGAATCAGTGCTCTAAATGTTAAACTAGAGGTACTGTGAGCGATGAGCTCACTAAATGATACCCCCCGCCTCCCATATGGTTATAACTGGTGAAAAAGTCCATCTTTTCCAGTGGCCGGGAAACCCAAAATATCTGTCGGATCAAAAAGTAAAATAGGAGGTGCACAATGGCAATATGTAATAAAGATTCTGTGAAAGTTTCATCAAATTTCATTCAGTGGTATGAGAGGAGTTGCGGATAAGAGATGGGTACCCCAAAGCGTAACAGACGGACGGACAGACAGACGGACAGATGTACAGACGGACGGAATTAACGATTACTATATACCCTCCCGCTTTTCAAGCGGGGGGTATAATGAAAACTACCTCCCTCTAAAATGTGTTCCAGCTTTACAATATATTTGTAAGAAAATTAAATTCTATGTAAAATTTTGATTTTATTTGAAGGTTTGATAAATTCATATTGCAACACTACAGATTTGATTACAAATCATCAAATTTATTGATAAAGATTAACTTTTGCACCAAGAGGTTTGTGATCTTTAAAGAATTACCTTGCATTTAAAAATCAAACAATATTTAAAGTTTTGCTTATGTATGTATATTGGTAAAGTAAATTTGATATAATTTATGTGGAAAATTTTATTTAAGATTACATGCAAGTCTTATTCCCAAGGGAATCAAGACACATACAATTCTATTTACTTATTTAATTGCTCATTGGAGTCAAATTTCAGTAAATGGTTTGCAATATAAAGATGGAAAGTGGAAAATGAGAAATTATTTTTTTTTTCCATACTGCCTTAAAGTTCAAAAGTAAAAAAATAAAATAAAATAAAAAACTTGGTGAATACATTCCCAACTAGATGTAGGAAAAACACAGTTTCCTTCTAGCCCTTATTCCCGTAGAATTGTTAATAAAGCCGATCTGGAGGCATTGTTTCTGGCCGAGACACTTGATCAATTTGGGGCTTACTTCAGAACATTAGTGCCATCTTAAAACACTCAGGGCTGTTTTACATAAACGTTAGCTTGTCCGTGTTTTTTCCTGAATATTTTTCAATCTAACTAAAAAAAATACTTCCAATGTGTTGTAAAATTTATAGACATGGATTAAAAAGCTAAATAACTCCTGGTTAGTATCTTTCGGTATGACAGATTTATTAAACTGGCATATTACAGCAAATTGCAGTTTTCATGCATTTCATATCAAATTATTGATTTTTTCGGAAGATGAATTGGATGTTCTATCAGTGTTTAACTGAAATAACATGTATTTATGACATTGTATTTTTATCCTAATTACACTGTGGTTATCGTTTACTAAGAATAAGCCTTGTCAAATGCCACGATAATTGTGAAGTTTTTAGCCTGTAGCAGCACATTTAACCTGGTTTGATTAGTAGGAATCTGCCTCTTTCACGTGCGTGTAGGATGTGTTTAGCCAAACTTTGTGTCTCTTTGTCATTTTGTTTGGAATAAGAATTAAATTCATAGGATTATAATGCAAAAAGTAATGAGAATAAAAGACATCACTAGGTGTGGACAATTTGTAAATAAAATTTTATGAAGCCAAAACAAAACTATTAATAAAAAAAACAAGATGCCTTTGTGAAACACATATGGAAGGTCAAGGCTAAAGTTTTTGAGTTGAAGGTTAACTCAGGTCTATAGGAAGCAATTTCAGTTTGAGGAGGGCATATTTTTTCAGTTGAGGGCACTATCAACTACCCAAAATTCCTTGACAAGCGAAAAAAATTACATCAGACATTTTAATTTAGGTGGCATGAGCATATAGAAGCTGTGTTTTCTATAGTATTACTGCATTTTTTTCTTAAGTATAATGTATGTTTTCTATAGACATAATAGTATATTATATACATGGCAAAATTATTGGGGGAAGCTCCTCCCTCCTTAGTTCCTTTGGACATGAACTCTAAGGTCAAGATGCGAGGAATAAATTTGAAATGAAAGCTCTAGCATAAACTGTTCAAAAGTTGTGGGGTTTTTTTTTTGGGGGGGGGGTTAGACTAATATATGGACAGACAGACTCAAAACTATATGCTCCCAAATCTTTGATTACCATGGCATATAAGCATTGAAATGTAAATACAGTGTGTGTAATTAATAAATGAGGATTGAAACAGCATAGGAATTCGGGACTGTTCTTTGGTAACAGACTTCCAAACTTATAAATATATTATATTATAATACTTCTACTGTAATTACTCTTTATATGATTAATACCATAAAACTGCCTATTTCCCCGAGAAGAGACTCTTGCCCTCATCTGAAGACCACTCCCTGGAAAATCAGAGCTACTCCCTGGGACTACTCCCTCATGAATATTTATAAGTAATTTTAACCAATCAAAGTGTTCAGTTGGCAGAGCGTTCAAGGAATCTCGAGTCTGTAACGTCATGTTATAACTTATTAGCAAATTAACTATGACGTCAAAACATTTCGACATGCGATGTCAAAATCATACTTAAGGACAGACGAGACGTTCCTTAATAATAGATAAATTTTTCTAAGAGTTTGTCATTGAAGTATTGCTACTTAAACATGTTTACTCACAAAAAATTGAGGTACCTTACCAGGCATTTCTGCAAGATACCAGGGGTAGTTTTTCTTATATAATCCTTTGGGGAAGAAAAATAATTTTCCAATTTCAAATGTTTAAGTGTTTGGATGATTGAAAAACGTTTAGAAACTGGTTTAGAAATCAGAATGTTATTAAAATTTTGAATATTTTTCATACATTACGAAGATATGCAAACCAAATTTAGAGGAACGTCTCGTCTGACCTTAAATTCTAGCAAAATGAAGACAACGATAATTCTTCGAAATGTCAGTGAAAATACTTTTAATTTAAGATAATTTAATTGTTTAAGGACATGATGCATTACTTATCATACAATGTGTTAAACCGCATTCATTTGTAATTAAGCTTCTACAGTGTTTTTTTAAAATGTCAGAATATCTGGTAAAAAAATTAAATCGCCTATAATTGTTTCGGTAAAATAAAACAGTTATGGAATGAGAGTGCAAGAATGGGCTTCGCCGCCTCGGGAAATAGTTTCCTTTCTCAGGGAACCATAAATTTGCTATTTCCCTCGTACCCATTCCATAACTGTATATTGCTACATGCCCCTATGTCAGTAATAAACATACCCCTATGTCAATAATAAATAAATAATTTCAATTTCAAAAATAACTATATTTAATTTGATTATTTAAATACTACTTGCAGATTATAGCTGGAGAAAGACTTGGTGACCATTTTGTCCTAGATGACCCTGCTGGCAATAGTTACTTACAGGTAATTAAAAGTTGTAGTTTATAATTACAAGTTGTATATATGTTACATGTGATTACAGGTATCTACATATGTTTATCACAGTTGCTTGAGGACAGGACCCCCTCCCCCCTCCCCCAAATCAATTATATATATAGAGTAGGGTAGAAATTTTTATTAAATGTTTGTTTATGCAAATTTACTTAATTTATAGATTATATTATATCACAAATGTATCTAAATACATCTATATAAAATTTAGTATGTGAAAATAGTCTAAAAGGCCCGGGGGCCTATATAGGTTGGTGGGGGGAGGGGGGGTCCTGTCCTCAAGCACCTGTGATGTTTACTGTTTACTACATGTATGTTTATGTTAAAATTTTACAGGTATGGTTTCATTATGAAAATGTCAAAAAACTAAATTTTAAGGAGTATTTCTTTAATATCAAATTCTATTTCTATTATGTATATAACAAAATATCAAAATAAAACCAAAGGCTGCCCCCAATTAAACCTCAAGTCCTTTCCATGTAGAAGAGAAGTTTGATTCCAGAATTTTGTTATTTTGCAGAAATTTAAATTTTATATAGGGAAAAATCAGTAGAGATATATAAAAACAGAGTATATGATTGAGACTAATCCGTAAAAGTCATTTATTTCATTATGATATTTTATTTCACTTTGAGGAACACAACTCAACAAAAATATATGTCATCATCTCCAGTGAATTGTAAAAAATGTCGCTGCTTGATGAAATTTTAATTTTGAAGTCTCTTATGATTTGACCTAATTTGTTTTATATAGAGTGATGTTTTATATTGACAGAATGTCTGATGTTTTATCTTAACAGAATGTATACGCCCCTGAACCAGATCCTGAGATGACGGTGGAACATTACGAGAGAAATTACGAACAAAACGAGGATATGGGGCTTAATGACCTAAAAACAGAGAATTACGAAACATCATGACCTTTACTCACTTTTCTCCAGTGAGAGAACAAAACATCAGTGTCATTTAAACTATAAAATTATCTGAGTCTAACAGAGAGGGTGCTGGTAACTCATAAAAAGGAAGGCATGATTGCGATTCTTATTGTGCTGGTTATTTATCAGCATTTATCCTCATTCTAATATAAATGATTGACAAAACATGGTTGTTTGATATTATTCAGTAATGTATATATTGGTGTGAAAACAGCCTTGTATTTTATTGTAGTCAGTATATACATAACGGTTGTAGATCTCACCATTACTGGAATTGCCGTTCTCATCAATACCTTGTGATCAGCTATAAAATAATAATGATATAATATTATTACAATACATTTTATTATATAAATGCATGGTTTTGTCTTCTATGATTCCAATACTTGAACCTTGTACAAATGTTATACAGAATACAATGGTATGAGGTGAATATAGTCCTATAATAATTTAGACAAAGAATTGGATGTTTATAGATTCCAAAAATAGCTAAAAGACTGAATTCACCAACAGCAACTTGACATTTGTTTAATTTTATGAGCACATTGTTTTGTGGTTTTCTTACTTGTAGGCATACTACCTTTCGTTGCTGTAATATAACATGAAATTTCTGGCAGAGCTCTTTGATGTCGCAATTAAAGTCAATATAAACAAACAAATGATAATGACACCACACTTTCAGAGATGGTTTTCAATATTGCCTATGAGACATATTCCTTTTTTTTGTAAAATATTTTGAGATTTTAGTCAATCAAACAATTATGTAAAAGGTGTTCATGAACTTTTATCGCAAAACTAAAATGTGATATTGGATACAAAATTATTTTTAATCCCTCAGCTTGGAAAATAAATAAACGGTAGATACACCTTTTGTGTTCATTTCAATTTCATTTATCAGTCTTACATAGTTTTACAAATCAAGAGAACTGCTTCTAGCTATTGATGGGCTTTTTTTCTAAGTCAGCAATGCTAATGACATTCTTGATAAAATCAGAATTACATAATTCCCAGAAGGACAACTATATCTCATTCCTGACAAAAAAGGTGTTAAGTCATGTTTAGGAGCTGTACTAAATCATAAATAGAAAACTCAGCAGGGATTGGCTGCTCAGAGGTAAATGATGCTTAATGAACCAAAGAAAGGTTTTCATAATAAGCGACTTAAATACGTTTTGTGTGAACGGATATCAAGATACTCTATATTGTAATGTGATGTCTTTAAGGTTTATGTTTTGTACATGTATTTCCTGAAATGATTTTAAATATGATTTTTATCTCATCTGAGCTGAAAGAACTAGTATCACATAATCTAGAGAATTTGTATAAATAAGGCTTACCTACAATCTGTAAAATACATTTACCTGTAGGTGGGATGTTTTTAGACTTGCAAATATCCTTGATTGTCTTTCATTCATTGTGTTGAGCACAATGGCCCTTAGTTTTGACCTTCTGGTTA
>PRKT01000009.1:43807-54907 GCA_003671525.1 Saccostrea glomerata
ACTACTTGGAGGGGGATAACTACTTGGAGGGGGATAACTACTTGGAGGGAGATAACTACTTGGAGGGGGATAACTACATGAGAGATATAACTACTTGGAGGGGGATAACTACTTGGAGGGAGATAAATACTTGGAGGGGGATAACTACTTGGAGGGATATAACTACTTGGAGGGGGATAACTACTTGGAGGGGGATAACTACTTGGAGGGATATTACTAATTGGAGGAGGATAACTACTTGGAGGGGGATAACTACTTGGAGGGATATAACTACTTGGAGGGTGGGTTACTACTCAGAGGGGGATAACTACTTGGAGGGGGATAACTACTTGGAGGGATATAACTACTTGGAGGAGGATAACTACTTGGAGGGGGATAACTACTTGGAGGGATATAACTACTTGGAGGGTGGGTTACTACTCAGAGGGGGAAAACAACTCAGAGGGGGATAACTACTTGGAGGGGGATTACTATTTGGAGGGATATAAGTACTTGGAGGGGGATGACTACTTGGAGGGTGGGTTACTACTTGGAGGGAGATAACTACTTGGAGGGGGATAACTACTTGAAGGGGGATAAGTACTTGGAGGGGGATAACAACTTAGAGGAGGCTCACTACTTGGAGGGAGATACCTTCTTGGACTGCATTTTTCTTCGGTGAACCTTTGAATTTAGCAAACAAAGAGCAAAGTATTTAAAAGCTTGAGTGCTTCTTTCAAAAATTGTGTACTGGTAATTCACAGGTCTTGGTCTATTGTAAGGATATATAAATTGATGATAGTAAACATGCATTATTCTTTGAAATATTTCTCTGTCCTCAAGTTGTAAGTAAGCTAACTTCCCTTACCAAAGTAAAATTATTGCAGCAATATTGCTGCTATATTGCGGCAACATTGCAGCAACACATTTTTGTCACCAGAAACAAGCTTTTTGGGTTAGTGAAATATCACCGCTAGCGGCAACAACTTCTGGTGACATTCTGGCAATACTGCCAGAAAAAATGAAATATCACCGCTAGCTGCAACAACTTCCGGTGACATTCTGGCAATACTGCCAGAAAAAAACTTTCTGGCAACATCTAGGATTACCCATGAGCCATTTGTTGAGCATGCTCAGTCATTTACTTCCTCTTTTTAAATAAAGTGGAGGGAATTCAAAGGCAAGCATGTTTTGCTTCATTACTGACTTGTATCAAGTTGATTAGAGTTGTTAATTGTGTACAGTGGGATTAGTCAAGATGAGTAGTAAGACTGCATAGTGTGGAATGACTAGAAAAAAGAATTTAAGCAGAATTATAGGAATGTGTACTCTGTTTCCATATCATCAGACTTGGTGAGTCAAAACCAATATTCTTTTTGAGATGAATGATTCAATGGAGATAAAATTGGAAAAATTATATGTGTTTCAATTAGTGCTTGTGATGCATGCATACTAGACTTGTATGTCTATATATCCTAGAGTAGCAGGAAAAGATGAATTAAAGCATGTTATTTGAAAATTAATGCAGAGTTGCTGGACATTTTCACAGTGGCATATTAATATTGTTTCTATAAACATTTTTTATGCGCCCGTCTCGATAGATCGGGGGTACATATTGTTTTTGTCCTGTCTGTTTGTTTGTAAACTTTAACCTTCACCATTACTTTTGAACCAATGAGAGATAAAGATTTCATATTTGGTATGTCTACTCCACTAATTAAGTTCTTTCAAATGACATCAAGGTCAATGACCTTGTGACCTTGACTGTGACCTATATGCTAAAAATAGCTTTTTCGAATATTCATCATAACTTAAAATTAATGAAAGATAGAGACTTTATATTTAGTATGCATAATTCACTAATTAAGCTTTTTCAAAAGACACCTGAAGGTCAATGACCTTGAGACCTTGGCTGTGACCCATATCCTTAAAATAGATTTTTTGAATCTTGGACATAAATCTTGAGCCATAAAAGATAGAGAACTTGTATTACGTATGCACCCTTCATTAATTAAGCTCTTTCAAATAACACCAAGGTCAATGACCTTGGGACCTTGACTGTGACCATATACTTAAAATAGATTTTTTGAAACTTCGACATAACTTTTGAGTCATAAAAGATGGAGAATTCATATTTGGTATGCACCCTTCACTAATTAAACTCTTTCAAGTAACACCAAGGTCAATGACAATTTGACCTTTACTGTGACCCATATGCTAAAAATAGCCATTTTGATCCTCTGCCATAAATTTTGAACTATAAGAGATAGAGACTTCATATTTAGTATGCATACTCCACTAATTAAGTTCTTTCAAATGACACCAAGATCAATGACCTTGTGACCTTGACTGTGACCCATATGCTATAAATAGCTTTTTCAAACTTTATTGCCACCAGGCGCACAGTGTTTCACAAACATATCTTGATTTTCATTATGATGATCAACATAATTTTCTATCTGTTCAAAGAATAGCAGAAGTAGCTATTTCTTATTGACCCTGTGGCTTGCTATTGTTTGTTATATTCCTCAGCACAGTTTGTTAATTGTTAGATTGATAGATCATTATTTCTATTAAATACCAATTTATATCTAACTTACATACGAAAAACGATATTGCTGCAATATTGCGGCAATAATGCCGGAAGATGTTGCCAGAAGATCAATATTTTGGTCATGATTTGCAGCAATATTGCCGCAACCCCTTTCTGGCAATATTGCCGCAAAACTAATTTACATACGAAAAACGATATAGCCGCAATATTGCGGCAATGTATTGCCAGAATGTTGCTGCAATATTGCGGCAATAAAGCCAGAAGATGTTGCCAGAAGGTCAATATTTTGGTAAGGGTTAGTACATGGTTTTAGTAAGCAAGGGTGCTTTGTCCAGAATTGTGATTACCATCGCCCCAGGGTCGGAGTTTTTGGTATAAGGTAAGGGCTCAGTATATACGGTATTGAAAATGCATTTATTCTTTAAAAGAAAATTTTTTTTCTCTGTCCCTGGTTAATAAACTAAGTACCGGTATATAAATATGATAGGCAAGGATGTCTCTTCCACAACTGGGGATTTTATGGCCCCTGAGTCAGGGAATCTGTGTTAAGGCAGGGCTATGCTGATTAGATAGTAAAGGTATGTATATTCTTGAAAAAGTGTTAAGGAGGTAACTATATAGTAAAGATACATTAAATCTTTGGAAATTTTCATCTCTACTCATAAACATTTATCTTTTTTAAATAGACTTCTTTTCATCCTTTAAAGTGTTGTTTGACATTTTTAGGCCTGATAACTCCTATAGAACGGCTAAGTAAGGATAGACAATGCATCAGTAAAATTGATGAAAGACGGAGGGGTTGAATGACCAAACACATGTTCTCTGAACTTCTTTGGCCATATAGGTTGTTTTGGTAATGTATTACATGTATATACATGTGTATTTCTGTATGCCATATATTTTCTGGGGTACACAAGAGCGGTGTCAATTACCTAAAACAATACAGAAAATCTGTTTGCAACAAAGATGTTGAAGGTAGATGACACAAGATGTGGGCACGAGAGACAAGATGTCGTCCGTATCGCTAGCAGGTAACTGGATCGTGTGGCAACAGCTGGAGCCATTAAAGCAACCCCAGACAATGTCTGCCAATACTCAATACTTATTTATTCGCTTGATATAACAAATTATGACATGTTCAAATATAAATTATCAGATTTATGTGCATATACATAAAATAGTTTGTCGTGATTGATGAACTGCTATTCAATAGTTGGCTATAGAATATCTCCTTTTCGCGGCTGGGTTCGCCTTAGTTTTAACAAATGGATCCATCTCAAGCCCCTTATTTATAACATGTTCTCAGATGGGAATTGAGGATTACTAAATTAATTAAACAAGAAAGCTAAAAAATAAAACAAAATATGTTTGTGAATCGTGAAATATTAATGCCCCCGTATGGCAGATCGTGACAAAGGTTAAAGTTTCTCAAATGCAAGTAAAATTCCAAGGTCAAGGTCAACAATGTTGTTTCCCCAAAAAACGGAGTTGTCTCGCTGAATATTTATGTACAGGTAAAGATGAAAGCATAAGCAACAATAAAGTTCTGTTTTCCAAAATAGTTCAAATTCAAAATTGTTGGTATCCAACGAAAGATATTGTCATAATAAATAAATGAAATGTGAAAGCCCTAGTTCTACATTGTAACTGGTAAAAAAAGGTTGTGGTTAACGCTTTTAAAAAATCAAATAAACTCTAAGGTCAAGGCAAAAAAATATTTATACACAAGGAAAGGTCTTGTCATAATGAGTAAACATTTGAGTTATGAAAGCCCTGACTACTTTCAAAAGTTATGGCCAAGTTTGAAGTTTAGTAAATTTTTGCAAAAGGAAGTCAAACGTTAAGTTCAAGAGGTCAAATACATTGGTACATGAAGAAAGGTCTTTTCACATGTGAAATATAAAAGTAACAGCTGCAACCAATTAAAAGTTATGGGCACGGTTAAAGTTTTTGCATACATACAGATAGACGGACGGACAGGGAAAAAACTATATACCCTCGAATCTTCGTTTACGGGGGCATAATAAAACAACGACATCCCTTCACGTGCCTAGATTACTACACCAATTGAGCGCCAAATTAAGATATATTCAAATACATATATATGAACATATCTCTAAAAGAAAAGATAGGTACTTGAATACAAGTGTAAATGGTTATTTAAAGATTGATGTAAGCAAGCAAATTAAAAGAATTCTGGTCCACCCGCTTTCTGTGTCTTAGTAGATGGGGTGCCATTATTTTTTGGCATATTATGTTATATATATAAACGCCCTGTGAAGTGTCATTCAGAAGTAATAACCAAAGTTTTTATTATTATTTTTTTTAAATTACGTGGAACATGAAGGTCAGGGGTTAAAAATCATAGATTGCTCGGAAACATCTTGTCATAGGTAATGCAAATATCAATATGAAAGCACTATCTCTTCTCAATCAAAAATTAAAAAGAATGTTAAATTTGTTGAAAAGTAGGTCAAACTTCAAGGTCAAGGTCACAGAGTCAAAAATCATAGTATATTTGGAAAGGTAATGAACGCGTATAATATAAAAGGATTTTCTCTTCATTCTTCTTAAAAGTTAAGACTAATTCAAAGTACGTCACAGTGTTAAAAATCATAGTATACATGTATTTGGATTTAATGATGTACGTGTGAATATGAAAGCCCTCTATCGTCTCATTCAAACGATATTACCTAGGTTAAAGTTTTTGACGGACAGACTGACAGACGAATGAGCGGGGAAATATTTAATACCTATCCCTAGGTTGAAATGAATGACACTTATCTTTAATGGAATTGCACAAATCTTCAATTCAACTAAAGGGAGGTTCAATTGAATGATACAAATATTTAATTTGTTTGAAGATAGTTGAATTGATATTAGGAAAGATGAAATGATAATATATATCCACAAAGGATTCGAAGATAGGGACAATTCAATTATACCTACGTTTAATTCGGTTTGTGTCACAGGGACCAGAATCATACTATGTAAATTAGATTTTATGTAATCGCTTTACATACAAAAACAATTCCTTTTTTAGTAAAGTCATTACGTAAAATCAAATACAGTTAATTACTGACCCCTGTAGTTTGTCTCATTAAAAATAATGATCACTCCCTCTAATGCTGGACTTCTTTCATTCCGATAACAACTAAATTGATTTAATAAACATTCCCAATTTCATACAAGTCCTGATGTTGATTTTTTTTTTCATCCTTAGCTGAAAGCTCATCTGAGCATTTCTGTTCAATTTTTGTCCTTCCGGCTGTCATGTGACTGTCTGTCTGATCGTCCGTAAACTTTTCCCATTTTCAACTTCTTCTCAAGAACTAATGGGCCAATTATGACCAAAGTGTGTACTAAACATCTTCGGGTAAAGGGGAATTTGAATTATTGAAATGAAGCCTCCCCCTCCCCCTTACATGGGGGGATAATCTAGAAAAGGGGAAAATAAGATTGGATTATTAAAAGATCTTAAAAATCACTGAACAAGAAAAGCTTAAAACTATTATGGAAGCATCCTAGGATAGTGTGGATTCTAAATTATTTCTTCAAACCTTGGCCCTCGGGACTAGGGTGTGGCCACAAAAGGGAATCCAAGTTTTACATAATATGTCTGGGTCAGAAAAGCTGAAACTAATGTGGAAGCACCCTGGGATAATGTAGATTCTTAATTTTATAAGTCATATCTCTGGGTTAGGATGGGGCCATAGGTATTACAAAAAGGGGGGGGGTGTCTGATGTAGAACAGCAGGACCAGAGTAGCTCAGGTGAGCGTTGTGGACCATTGGCTTCTTGTTTATTTTACTACCTACCTAATTGTTTTATCCTGATATCACTGTGTATATCCCAACATGCGGGGTGTATACTATGTTGTGCGCGGGGTGTATGCCTCCTAAGCGAGAGAAAGGGGGTCAATGTACGTTCTTTGTCCATTTTCTCAACTTACGGATATTTTTCGCCAGTAAGCATATGCCTACAGAAGGAAGCATTATCTAATAAGTATATGGATACCTATGAATCCACTGGGCACTTTCTAGTTTTATCAAACACCTCGACACAATTCCGAGGATCGGAGCAAGATTGACGCTACACTGTGTTTATGAACAAATATCAGAACAAAGCTTTGCTTTATAATCACTTTTATATTATTGTTAAATATATGTTTACAAAATAAACATTTGTGCAAATTGTCTGTAAATAAAACAGTTCGTATATAAAGATATTGGCGAAAAATCAATGTTGTGTCCGGGGTGTATGTAACATGTTGTACGCGGGGTGTATACCCCTCTTTTTACTCTATAGTATCATTGTCTGAAATGTCATTGAAAAAAAATTAACAATAGACTTTTGTAAAAGTTCTCTTTATCTTTTAAATAATTCACCAGTTTTGTAATAGCACAACTTCAGGTTCATGAATTCGATTTAATGGAAATAAAATTGATACACGTCCATCGTACTTTTGGCTTTGCATGCATATGTAAGTAAATGTACAGGATATTTTGTTTAACTGTTTCATGTGATGACCAACAATTCATCCCTTCTTTCGATTTAAAGGCACCTTAATCAGATCCTTTCTTAATAAATGCTTCACACAAGCATCATTTTGAACATTTAACATTTCCTCATAATTTCTGTTTACCATTTTTTCAATACTTTTCAATGAGTTTGAAAATTATTTAGCTTTTTGTAATGTCATAAACATCAGAAAAAATGTTCTCCTTCATGTATTTATACGTTGTGTACTTTGCCCCCAGGAACCCATATTTGGCTGTAAACTATTTGTTTTATATTGAGGCATTGTATTATACTGAGTACATATTTTCTAGGAAGGGGCCCGAAGAGGGTGTGTTTGTGTCTACGGTCATTTTTTTTGGGGGGGGGGTAACTTTACTTCGTGTATATACGATAATAAATTAGAGGAGGGTGAACATAATTGATATCAATTTCACGTCAACGTAAAATTGTAATTGTTCCAAAAACAGTTTTTTTTTCAATTGTGCATACCCTCGGAAAATTGTCGTCCCTTATAACAAATGTGCATTTTTATAGCCGGCTTTACATGTTTATTGTGATTTGTAAAATATGAAATCTTTTCAGATAAAGAAAAGTGAGTCCACATATTGCAAAAATTGAAAGGAAAATTAATATACATGTATCATACAGTATCGTAGTATCACCCCCTTTTTTGTTCCAGTCACAACTTTTCACTACAGAAAATGTTCATTGAAAGCCAGGTTGCCCCCCCCCCCTTTTTTGTTGCAGCATAGTCAAATAATGGTTATGTAGTATTTTTAAGTTAAAAAAGGAGAATTGGTACTGAAAAAAGATGGAAACTACAACCCCATCTGAAATAAGAGTTTGAGTTTCGATAAGCCCCCCCCCCTTTTGTTGCAGCATAGTCAAATAATGGGTATATAGTATGTTTAAGTAAAAAAAAAGGAAAATTGGTACTGAAAAAAGATGGGACCTACAACCCCATCTGAAATAGGAGTTTGAGTTTCGATAAGCCCTCCTTTTTTTATAGCTAGTCAACTTATGTCAAGGTTGTTTTTTTTTTCAGGTATCCCCCCCCCTTCAAAAAAGATTCTACATCACTGTCATAAATACTTAAGAATACATGTATTGATAACATAAATGTTGCGGAAACAAAGAAAACCCGATTTATTCATAATACACCATTTATGGAGTGTTTCTATTATTTTTTAACAGGCGAAATATTTAGAATAAAACGAGCCAAAGAAAGGGCAAAGTGTCCTCAATGCAGGGATTGGGGAGTGGACGGGGGCGAGGGACCCTTTGGAGAGATTTTATGATTACGTAGATTTAGACCATTGCACCATCTAAAATGTAGCATTTATTCAGATAACAATCGCTCCTTGCACATTTAGCTCCTTTTATGTTTGAATTTAATAGTTTGTTTGTAATTTATTTTTTTTAAAACTTAGTTGATTTGTTTTTTATTTCAGTAAGTTTATGTAAATTACTTTTTGGTTCGGCATTAGTATTAAGGTCTTTTATCAACACTTCATGTATCTGTAGCTTTTAAACCTGTGTGAATAATATTTCAATTCATAATTCGCACTACACAATCCTAAGAAAAATATGGGGTATACACCCCGCGTACATATACCCCGGACACAACATTGATTTTTCGTCAATATCTTTATATACGAACTGTTTCATTTACAGACAATTTGTACAAATGTTTATTTTGTAAACATACTAGTATATTTAACAATAATATAAAAGTGACGATAAAGCAAAGCTTTGTTCTGATATTTGATCATAAACACAGTGTAGCGTCAATCTTGCTCCGATCCTCGGAATTGTGTCGAGGTGTTTGATAAAACTAGAAGGTGTCCAGTGGATTCATAGGTATCCATATACTCCTTAGATAATGCTTCCTTCCGTAGGCATATGCTTACTGGCGAAAAATATCCGTAAGTTGAGAAAATGGACAAAGAACGTACATTGACCCCCTTTCTCTCGCTTAGGAAGCATACACCCCGCGCACAACATCATGGACATAGTATACACCCCGCATATTGGGATATACACGGTGGATATGATTCTGGAGAATGTAAACACTTTTTAGATGATGGTCTGCTAATGTTTTTTTTTAAATGACGGATGATGTTATTTTTACGATTCGAGGAGAAAATAAAACTGATGAGGCCTAAACTCTGAACCTTAGTACACCTTTATGGATGATTAATTCAAAGTGTGTCTAAAACTTTCGAGATGAAACGTTTTGATCTATTTTATATTTGATTGACATCAAGTAATGAAATCGTCTCTTGTTTTTGTCTCTGAGGTGTTGTGTTACGATTTATTTGTTCGAACTTACTGGTAGGATCCCACTCTCTCATGTTAGTGACACGCTAAATCACAGAACCTTTTATACAGTAGACAGGTCTGGAGTTCATCATTGCGTCATTATCGGACACAGGGGAAATTAAATCAACAAATTTAAGGTTAATTTTGTTTTGAAATGGTTGTCTTTAGATTTTAAACGAGACTTCATACGTTTCTTTGTGTTTTCTGATATTTTTATTGTGTTCTCTGTATAGTATTTTTGGTATAAAGATACTTATTTCTAAGGGTTAATAGGAACCTGGACAAAGATATGAAGTTAATATTTCAGTAAAATATCATCAAGTTCTTTGTTGCCGAATCAACACTTCGAAATACTCAGTATAATAAAATCGAGTCAAGCAACTTCTCTTACCTAGCGATTCTTAAAATTGAGATCATAAAAACAGTATTCAAACTCAAAGTCCATTTAAGCAATACAAATCAGGAGCAACGCAAAACGTACCCCAAAAAACATTAGATGTGTCTGGGATCAGGTGACATGGAGGAATGAGTATACCAATACTAGGAGTGAACTACGAATTTCATGACGCGTTTCATAGACACTTATTTTGACACTTTCACGATGTAAAATTTATCTTTAATACATGCACTTACAAAAAGAAGACACTATGTGCAAAACCAATTCATCAGTTTTGTCAGTCCATGCTCACTGATGTGTGAAGAATAACCAAACCGAACTCACCTGGAAAAAATAACTTAGCTCGTGCTCTGTTAACCCAGATGGTTGACGTGTTGATATGAAGAAAGCCCTATGTCTTCTCATTCAAAAGTCATAAGCAAGGTTTAAGTTTTTGAAAAGTAGGCCAAACTTCAAGGTCAAATTCACGAAGTCAAATATCATAGTGTATTTAGAAAGGTTTTGTCACAGAAAATACACGTTTAACATGAAAACCCTATTTCTTCTCATTCAAACGTTATGGTTAATTTTAAGTTTTTAAACTTTTTTAAAGTAGGTCATACTTTAAGGTTAAGGTCACGGTGTCAAAAATAATGTATTTAAAAAAGTCTTGTCACAGTACACGGGTTTAATATGTAAGCCCAATCTCTTCTCATTCAACGTCACGACCAAGATTAAAGCTTTTGAAAAGGAAGTCAAACTTCAAGGCCAAAGTCATAAGATAAAAAATCATTGTGAATTTAGACAGTTCTTGTCACAAGTTATATACATTGTTAATATGAAAGCCCTATCTCTTCTCATTCGAAAGCGAGGGACAATATTATTTTACTGCATGCTGCATACACCAAACAGATGAAACTAATACTTTATAGTATAGCGAGTATAGGTATGCTTTGGGCCAATGGCGTTTAATTTATTAAGACACTGTGAGTTAACCACCGTGATTATTGACAGCGCTACCTTAAATCTACAAGTGATTGTACTTCTCAGAGTGTAGAAGCAATTTCTCTGTTTGGAGTTAATTACAAGTTACTGTTGATTTTTTAGGAAGAAGTGAATTGTCGAAGTCCTGCGTGGGTGCTCTGGACCAATAAGTTTTCTGATTAGTCGTATGTTAACCTTTCCACAGATTAGAGTCATGTCAAAGAGAAACCGAGAAAACTTTTTAAGGCAATGTTTTGAACCTTAAATAAAATTACTAGCTGGCTAGTAGGCCAAGGTTGGGTTTCTTTCTTTCACATTATTTTTAGTCTAATTATTTTAATGCCCCTGTAATCGAAAAATCCGG
>PRKT01000009.1:55685-82057 GCA_003671525.1 Saccostrea glomerata
GGGGGGGGGGGGGGGGGGGGGGGGGGTTGAGGGTGTGTAGTGCGTGGAGTGAGGGGTAGTAGCACAAGTCATTGTCGAGGACAGATTATTTATTTTCTTGTCAGTGGAAGACAATTGTTTTCAACCTGTTCGATTACAGATATTTCCAAAAAGAAAGAAAGGTCCCTTCCGAATCAAATAGTCATCCCCTAACAAACAAATACGCAAACCATTTCCCTCGGTCTAGTACAATGAAGTTAGATAAGTTATATACTGAACTACAGACTGGACAGGACATCTGCTAGTCGGACGTATATAGTAATTTCATTGAGCAATGCATGAGAACTAGGGCACACGCGGAGACGGGTATGAGCGCGGCTCTCATTGGCGGAACGACAATTTCATTCCGAATAACGAGTATTGATTGGACAGCGGAGATGCGGGCATTTATTCGCACACCTTGCTAGCGCGGTGACTCTCAGATGTCGATTCGGAGTGTCTATTGGTCCCACATGCTATGCAGTGTTCACAGATTTTTTTAAAAACAGCGATTTGACACTAAGTTAAAGTGTTCCATGGATTTTCCGTGTGATGTGATGAAGGGTTTGCCATGGTTTCAGTAGCATCATGCTTGCTCCTTATGCATTTCCTTGGGTTCGGAGTCAAACGAGGTAAGCTTCAATAAAACCCTCACCCCCCATCGACAGAACTATAACGATCGGGTTTTAAACTGTCCAGTTGATTGTCATAGCATTCCTTAAGAGAGCGTTAGAAATATTTTAGCATTGAATTGTAAAGTCGTTGAACTTTTTACATTAAAGAAAAAAGATCGGACTTTTGTGATATTAACTTGGCTACTGCGATCATGTTATCTCAATACCTGTTAGCGTTAATTTCGCTAACAATCATTGCTTCACCTCTAATACAAAGTGGTAATAAATTTATTATTAACAACTTAATTCTGTTGAAAAAGGTTTTAAAGTGAAAATCTACATCCACTTATTGCTAATTAGTTAACATTAACTTGAGAATTGCATTATGACATGAAAAATTTATGGAGTCCATCTTTCACTTCAATGAAATTTTCATTGATTTTGAATTGACTGCTCTGTGTAGATTAGAAGAAAAGTGCAAAGTTTGGTAGGTCAATACTTTACTAGACAAACATTTTACTGCTCCAACTGACATCTATTATTATCATTGAACAGGCTGAGATGTTTGTTTTCTCAAATGGATTTTTGGCTAAAACATTTTTCCTGAAAAAGTATGGATAAATACAAGTTCAAAAATATAAATATGATCAGTAAATATTTATTTGCCTTTCAAACTCATTTGGAATAGAAGATGAGTGCAATATTCCTTTTGTGATATGTACACCTGAGAATGACTGACTAGATACAGTTCTGTTGTGCAACATAGTATACATGCAGCGCATTTGATTTATGTCTTATTGCTAGGGCATAAATGCATTTATGAAGCCAGATGACAGTATTAAAGATAGACACAGAGCATTTAGTAGTGGAGCATTGAAAAATGTCAGCTCTTATGAGCAAGTATATTCACAGGGGAAACATTTAACAAATAAATGAATTAATGATTATACATTTGTAATAATTCTGAGCTCCAGAATATTGTGTCATGATATTTAATTATTTAGGAAAAAAGTCAAAATATACGATTGTCTGAAAGACAAGAGTTTAGTCAATCGTTAACTCAGCTTTTAACAATTTGTATAGAATTTATATTGATGTTTGAGCTAGAGAATAATACTTCTTTCAAAATGGTGTTGAAATACAGTCCAGTTTGTAACAGGTGTACTAGATTAAACTTGTGATTTAGAATTATTCACAAACTGTCAAAAAAGTCAGCTCTTACAAACTGCCAGGTTCATGCTGACAACATGTATTCTACTCTTCAGTTTCTTCATTTTTCCTGCAGTTTAAGTTATCCTTTTCTACCTCACCATTAGAATACACTTCACCAAACTCAGGTACTAAAACACTTTGTATGTCCCTCCTATCTTGACATATCCTAGTGATCTAAGTTTCAAATTTTGACAAATCTTCATGTGCTAACATTATTTTGCCTATAGAGTATGACCGATTGCAACTCTGACTAACCACTAAGGTATTTGGTGGGTCTCTTTTCGGTACCTGTCTTATTCCATCCTGGACTCATTCTTGGGACAACACCATATAAATACCATGAACAACTACAAAAATCAAAAGCATTCTTAGAGACCAGTCAGGTCAAAGACTGCTTTACTACAGTGCTTTGATCTTATAAACACTTTTTGTTCTCTTTTTTTGCTTGGATACACTGCTCTACCGAAACTTAAACTTTAGGATATAAGAAAGAAATTTCTGCATAGGACAGAGGCAAACAAGCTATAAAGCATTATAATTACTCTGGACACACATTCCTTGTAAGTTTTGATTTAATTCTTGGAGAAGAAGAAATAAAGAAGATACATCTATTCTTTAAACATATTAAATTAGAACAGAAAAGATGTGGGTAGGATATTGCAAACCTCACATCAGAAGTTTGCTTGCTTGAACCTGACTAAGAGTTGTACATATTCCCTTGTGTGGAGTAAGTGGGAAATACCTATAAAAAATGAATGATAAGTGGAACAGATCAAAATTAGTGTTATGCAGGTAATTGATCAACAATGGATCTTGGAGTCATTTGCAATCAATTATGAATCATCATTATCTTTTGTGTTTCTTGGATATGATGGTACCTTGCTCAGAAGATTACATCACCAGATAACCTTGACACAGGGTCCTCCAGCATCAGGGAACATGAATGAATTTTTTTTCCTAGTAGGATGGGAAGGCTGCAAACTTTTGATTAATTAAAAAAGCTTCTGGGTTAGCCGTATGACCTACTGACCTGTTATGAGATAACTCTGGCAGTGTTCAATTTAATTTTCTTGTTTCTTTCATTCTCTATGTTTACTTCAGTTTACATCATTCATAGTCAATTGTGTGTCATAAAAAATAAAGGAAATTGTGTGTAATTGCAAGAAAACCAAGAAAGAGAAAAGCAATTGATGTCTTTTTCATTATCATGTGGAAGTTACAAAAATTCTTGCTGTTTCAGTGGTCATGCAATTAAGTTTATAGGAATAATTTGGTAATGAAATAACAATGTTATACAGTTGTTAGTTGTGTATAGTTAATTTGATAACTCTGATATGTTTCTTGTTCTGGTGGTGTAGGCCATTAGAGGGCTCTTCAAGCACGGTTCTGCCATTGTTTTGTTCATTATCAGGTGTAGCCATCTTTTGCCATTTGTCTGTCATCAATGAGAAATCTTCTTCTAGTTTCATGGCTGTCAGCGGCAATTTTTAAAACATATTTTCTGTTTCAATGCTGTCAAAGTAATGATTCTACCTTACTCTGTGTATGATTTATATTGCAGTCCTTTTATTGAATGAGGTTACCATGAATAAGGTGGCCAAATTTAACCTCTATAATTATATACAGTCATGTATATTCTTTCAGTTAAGATGCTCAAGTAAAAAAGGAGAATTAAGGGAAGATTGGGATTCAATAACAATGATTTATTAACATCTAGGGGAATGTCTAAGTTTTGAGACTTAATTAGGAGTCTTAATTGTTGTCATCCTCACGATGTCAAGGTCATGTGTGTGGTCAGTTCTGAAATCACAAAACCTTAACCTTATTGTGGATGAATTATTGTGAGTGGTAGAAATGGTTTATTATGGAATACATTTAGAAAACAGTATATGGTTCCACAAAAACTTATCAAATATGGAAGCATTTTATGATATATGAAGCCAGTGAAAACTAGACAGTAGATCTGTCTGAAAATTGCAATTTGACTACTGGTATTTTGAAGACCATGAGTATATTACGTATATCATTGAAAAATTAAGTGAGTATTGTTGTCCATTTATAAAAATAATCTCTGAGACAGGTTGTTCTGTATCATTGGTGTTTGGTACTGATGGATCAGATATCTTATAACTTAATTTTCCTCCCATCATACATTGCTCTGGGATAGGTTATTGAAAAGTTTATTGGATCATTGATTGCCGGGGTGGTGATTGATAGGATTTTGCAATCAAATAGTATAGGATTAATGTGAAAAGCCTGCTATTTCAAAAGAAGTCTTCCCTTACTGGGATTAATCCCAAATTTAATGTGGATTAGTCCATCCCAGCCAATAAGAAGCTCATTTATATTAATTGACAAACTGTCTCTTACAAATCTTCCTTATTATGTAAAAAAAAATTAAATTCTACAAAATTTCTGAACATTGAAATTTAGATGAAGTGATATTGGAAACATAAAAACCATCTTTCACTTGGCATAAGTGAAATCTCTTCATATAGAGGAGCGTCAAATTCTCCGAAAGATAATGTATGTCACAGATTTATTCAAAGGGATGAAGGAAAACTCTATAATTATGGCAATATTGCTTTCTATATCAGAAGCTCTGTTTTGCTTCGGTGCAAATATTGACAATTGCATTAAAGTGATACTGTTCGTCAATATCAGTAAAAGGGACCATTGTGCTCTATAATGATGAAGCTGAGCGCTATCTGAAGAGGCTTAAAGACCCAGACTCTGGCTCTGTGTGATATGGGTAGGTGATTAAGCACAGACTGACACATTAGCAGTTGGTCAAAATCAAATTTTAATACAGCTTGTCCCATAATCTCTCTGGATGCAATGAAGCATTTTTAAATTAATTACACAAATACATTTGCTGTAGCTGACCAGGTTTCGTGTCTAAATCCTTGTTAATCCCTGTGTGTTTTATTGAGCGATTTGGGTGATACGAAGATTGATTTTTGTCCTGTTACAGCAGGGTGACATTAGGCTTACAAAAGCATACTGCACTCGAACTTACCATGGAAAAGTCATCTAGATATGGAACTTCAGAACCAGGTATCTATAACCATACAATGGCCAGAACTCTGTTTTATCACAAAAAAATGTTCATCTGGGTACAATTCAAAGCCAAAACAAGGTCATTATCACGTCTGTACAACCACCAGAATTATGCAAATAGAATAACGCTTATTTGCATGTAATTCAAAAGTTTTCAGTGAAGTCCTTTCTAATGTTCTTTTGACATTCATGTGGGAAAAGGCACATTCTCTGGAATTTATATATCTAGGAAAAGTTTACATCACTGTCTTTTAAATGTTTGAAATTTTTTTTAAAGAGATCAACTTCAAAAAGATACTAGAGCAAAGCTCACTTACTTTTAGTTATCCCTAACATTATGAATTAAGCTATACTGAATTGTTTTGTTCTTTATAAAAAACACATATCTTTATTTTTTGGTAAAAATAAACTTATTTGAACAGAAAAGTTTGCTAGTGGACCAGCCAAAAATGAAGTCTTTATTTCACATATGCATGCATGCCCATGTTTATCCATGAAGAGAATGTTGGCAGGAACTAGCTGTAAGCCTCTATTTTACAAACTGATCCCAGAGGAAATTAATTTTCACACAGATAGTCAACTGACACACAGATCCCTATCTCTCTGTTGTCTGTTTTAAGTCTACTGCAGTAGTCCAGACATCTTTGTAATGTTGTGGTAGGTGATTGCAAAAAAGACACATTTGTAATCTGCATCAGCAGGTTACTGAAAGAACACTTCTTTTTGAATGGGTAAAATTTTCATGGTTTGAAATGTGTAGTGCTGTCTTCATTTGAAATTTAAAAATTCCTTAGTTCATGTAGGCATGAATTCATTGGTCTATCCATACCAGACACTGAAAATTACCGGTAAAGCCTCACAAATATAAGTGATATCATAGTAAACTGTATGTATTTTTATGCCTCGCCATGGAAGTTAGAAGTTAGTTTTTGTAAATTGCTTCAGATTTTAAAAGCAATATTGTTCTCATTTAAGAAATTCAGTGTTTTAAGTATGAAGTTGTAGAGTTATTATCTCAAACTCGATCAGCTTATGTAAGATTTGAATGTTCAACCACATCATACCCTGCACGAAATTTTTTTTTTCCTTTTCCCCAATAGAGCAGGAATGCACAGAGATGACACTTCCGTATTAATTAACTGACAAAGTATGGCTGATAACTACCTAGTCAGTACATCAATAGACGCATGAGATAGTACATATGCTGGGGGGATGCATTATTAATTGTAGTTTTATAGATTTGTTTACTTTGTGTTGCATGTTGGAAGGCTGTTGATATAAATGTAGAGAAATAAAGTGTATGAGTTATGGACTGATGTGAAAGAGATGATATAAGATTTTTTTTGTACTTTATTGATGGGACAATGAAGTTGGAGTTGTTAATGTAAAATAAATGACTAGGAACCAGATCAAAAGTAAGATTTTATGACCATTTCACAGATGTGAACCTTTCCTCTATATACACATAACATCAGAAACCATAGAGTTTCAGTAGTTAGGGGATGGCGGCCGGGACATGAAAAATTTCCCAAAATATAGCAAGATAGCAATCAGCAATTTGTTTCTTCACCCTTAATCAGTCTCAGCATATATTAGGGCCCCCCTCCCCCCACCCAATAGACTATAAATGTTGACAACAGGTTATACTTGTATTGGATTATCTTGAATACAAAGTAGCACTGGGTAAAATGTCAATTTTACCTTAAATTTATCCAAAGAAGCATTAATACATGTTAATTTTATTTAAGTAGTTCATTTGCTATACAGGGGTATTTTAACATTTCAATCATGCCAAAAGTAAATGGTTACTTTTTTTTTGAAAAAAAAGCTTTAAATTATAAACAATGTTGGAAACACATTTAGAATAAAGAGGAAGGGTGAAGGAGAGTGTATTCTCAGGTTTCTGATCTAATGCATACAGTAGGTTCTGCTCTGATGAAATATTGACATGTGTGCAATATGAAGATAAAATAATTTTCTTCCTAGTGGTAGATGCAGGTCTATATTAATATTTCATAAATATTTTTCTAGCTGCTGGCAAATCATGTTTACAGTAGTATTGTAAGTACAAACTTAATGGCTGTAGTCAGTCATTAATCATTCATGATGTAGAGTGAATGGACCTCAGCTGAACCAGCAGATGAATAATGTAGACACAGGGTCAGGAAGTAGTGATCCTCTAACTGTCTACAACTCAGTTGAACCGTCAGATGAATAATGTAGACACAGGGTCAGGAAGTAGTGATCCTCAAACTGTCTGTACCTCAGCTGAACCATCAGATGAATAATGTAGACACAGGGTCAGGTAGTAGTGATCCTCTAACTGTCTACAACTCAGTTAAACCAGCAAATAAATAATGTAGACACAGGGTCAGGAAGTTGTGATCCTCTACATGTCTGACCTCAGCTGAACCATCAGATGAATAATATAGACACATTGTCAGGAAGTAGTGATTGTCTAACTGTCTGACCTCAGCTGAACCAGCAGATGAATAATGTAGACACAGGGTCAGGAAGTAGTGATCCTCTACATGTCTGACCTCAGCTGAACCATCAGATGAATAATGGAGACACAGGGTCAGGAAGTAGTGATCCTCTAACTGTCTACAACTCAGTTGAACCAGCAAATGAATAATGTAGACACAGAGTCAGGAATTAGTGATCCTCTACATGTCTGACCTCAGCCGAACCAGCGGATGAATAATGTAGACACAGGGTCAGGAAGTAGTGATCATCTAACAATCTGTACCTTAGCTAAACCAGCAGATTAATAATGTAGACACAGGATCAGGGAGTAGTGATCCTCTAACAGTCTGTATCTCAGCTAAACCAGCAGATGAATGATGTAGACACAGGATCAGGAAGTAGTGATCGTCTGTCTGACCTAAGCTGAACCAGCAGATGAATAATGGAGACACAGGGTCAGGAAGTACTGATCCTCTACATGTCTGACCTCAGCCGAACCAGTGGATGAATAATGTAGACACAGAGTCAGGAAGTAGTGATCCTCTACATGTCTGACCTCCCTTGGACTGCAAACAGTCACACTCCAATAACTGCACAGGTGTATTGCCTGTCTACCACTAATTACCTCTCAGGTGTATTGGCTTGGACTCATTAAGGTACTCCGTCCCTCAGGTAAAAAAAAATGAAGAGGTTTTTTTCTCCAATTTTGTTCAGCATTTCTTTAGTACTTGTCATTATGATAAAGAATTGATAATTATTTACCAGTGTATCCAGGTGATCTTGTGAGATAATTGATCATTTCATATACAGTAAATAAAAGAAAACAAAGAGCATTGTCTCTATTTTTATAAATTGTATTTGATATAATGCATTTTGTCTTGTTTCCTGCATAAAAAATTACCAATAGGGGTAAAAGAATCATAAAAATAAAAATATATAGCATTGCATCCAGTCAAATATAAAGGCTAATGACAAAAATCAAACTGACATCAGTTTTCAGGATCAAGAGTTATCTCTCTTCAATGAACTTGGATACAGCAGTAATAATAGATGTGCATTTGGTTATCCTTGGCTTGCCCTGAAAAGTCTCTGTGAATAAACTGTGAATCCCATCAAAACCTCTTCTTTGGTGTGCCAGTTCAAGGTGTTTCAAAGCTAGTCCTGAAAAAGATATCTTTTTACACATGCTATCTGAAATAATATGATTCTGAATCAGTGGCATGAGAGTTTGTAGATTTTCTTTAGAGGTTTCCATCTGCTTTATGATGTCAATAATGTACTTCACAGTAAAGGTGTACTGAAGGTAAAACAAGTCAATACTATGATGCTCAACAACTTTCTGGAGAAATCTACAGTCTTCAACTGCATCATGCGCACTAAAAGTGCACCCAAGAATATCCTTCACCAGAGTTTCCAAGGAAAAGCTCAGATGGGTTCCAGATGCATGTTCTTTCAGCATAGGTAAGGTGTCGCAAAACCCACAAATGATTTTTCCTTCTTCCTCTTTACCACTATTCAGTAATGATGTAACAAATATAAGGCTGTCAAACTTCCTGGCATTATGGGCAAACAGCACTGGATGTTTCATACCAGAATTCTTCAGCCAATCAAAGAATGATGCCAGGCACATCTCTATAGGAACAGCTGGTAAAGCAACACCATTCTTGTACAGCAAGGTACCATCATATGTCAGTCCTGTGATCTTTGAGGCCATTGGATTGATGTTGCTTTTTGGAATAACATACTGGTTGAATTCAGTTTCTCCATACCTTGCCGCCAGTTGAATAATGCTAGCTGATAATCCTGAAAAATAGTGTGTACATATATGTGATATCAGGTCATACCATCATGTAACTAATTTTTACAAAAATATAATGTGATATTCTCCACTCACCGAGGCCTGTAGTTTCCAGATCAAAGTAAACCTTGCTGTATTGACCAGGAGGTAGTGGAGTTTGTTGTAGCTGTTCCGGAGGTGGTGGTATGGTTTCTATGTCAATATCTGGAATACTGCTGGTAGTAGAAAGCACACCACTTCTGTATGTCACCCCTTCTCTTGTCTCCAATGAAGATGAAGCAGTAGAAGCAGATTTCTTCAATTCGACTCTCCTTTTCTTGAACTCCTTGGTACAATACTTCTCTGCATTGCTCTGCCTTTTCCACATTTTTCGATCAGCATGCTTCACTGTGAATGACCCAGGCGACAAACTCAATCTATCATTTATCTATAAAAATAAAAGAAAATAAATATAAAAGTAAGTGCACATAACATAGATGTAAATATACATGTATATTTATTTGAGGTAGTTCTAAAATAAAAAGTATACCTGAGTCACATAATGTGGTCCTATATTTTTTTCACAAGTAGCTGCAGCAACTCTTCCACTGGTACTCTCAGAGCCAGAGTAAAAGTTGTTCTTCGGGTTCTTTCTTGCAACAATTTGATTGAAGTTTTCATTGTTTTGTGTGCTCTCTAATGTAGAAAGTTTTTCAGATTGTTCTGCATACAATGTAAATAACTTCACTAGTTCCTGATGGAGTTCTTTATCTGAGAGGTATCTCCCATAGGGTAGATTCCTAGGAACATATGATTCTCTGTTCTGTAGATAACGACACCATGTTGAATTACACTGAGAATGATCACCAAATAAGTGGTGAGGTATGGCAATCAAGTTGGATCGAAGTGACTGTGGATCTTCTCTGTTAGATGAAACAGCATATGAAAAGCATTTCTTTATATGGTTTATAACCTTGGTACTCAGGATTCTCTTGTATTTTTCTTTCTGTAGTGTAAATAGATGGTTTGTAAAGTTCTTGAAGGTGTGGTTTTTATCACTGCACTTCTCTATCTCTGGATTCACTTCTGATCTTATTTTGCATATTGTACTGGTATCATCATCCATAACTAAAGTTCTAACTTTATGTCCCTTACTTTCAATATTTCTTATGATGTTGGCTGCCATTGCTGGTTCCATTGACTTTGAACTTCCAGACCAATTTCTCCTGCAGTCATGATCTTTTTCACAGGTTCTCCTTTTGTTAGAATCACATGTTCGGCATGTTTTGGACATGACACTGTATCCAACCACTTTGCCAGTTTTGCTGCCAATCATTGATGCATGTCCTAAAACTTATGCCACAGACGAGGTTAAAAATTCATTTGGACCTCCATACTACAGTTTAGCTTATAATACTTTCTGGCAGCATACTTCATATATTGAACTTAAATTCTCCAGAAGTAAAGTTTTAATTTTTTAGCATAAAATTACATCTCCACTTGCAGAATTTCAAGTGAATCAATACTAAGTGCTATGACATTTCTTTATTTTAAGTACTTTACGTGGGATATAATAAATATTTTTAGTAATTAACATTTTAATGTACGATCCATAAAGGTTGAAAGTTAGATCATATAATTCAATTTGAACACCTGGGAATTTCTTATCCACAATGAGCTAGTAGACAATTGTATGGCATTTTTAAAGTTTATGTCTTTGACTATAACGGTTTCTATTGAATCACATATCCTACATTAGAGGACTCCCACTTCTCATTCTGCCACCCACTGATGCCAGCTCTGATTAAGATGAATACAGAAATGGTTTGGATAGAAACTTTAATTCCCTAAAAATGAATGGACATTCAGTCATAATCTATCATCAACACATTAAAACACAGGCAAGCTTGACAAAATGTCATCAATCTACGAGGAAGCAGCAAGCTAATAACATAGGGAAGCTCTGATGGAAAACCTAAATTAGCTCCCGATTTCACCTCTTAATGAAGCCTTGTTGGTAGAACAACAATTACTATAAGCATCTAAGACGCTTATAATCATCTCAATTGATCATCTAACTTGAAACAAAAAAAAGGTGTGGAGATTTATTCCTGCAGCCGATTCCTTTGTCTTGAGGATTTTGATCCAGCAATACTGTTTCAGTGCCCACTTGACATCAGCAAAGAACAAACAAGAGTTTTAAGGACTGCTTTGATCTCTCATTGATTTCCTTCTGTATCAGAATTAGTTTCTTCATAAAATAGTACGTCACTTATAGAAACCTAAAAGGAATACACCAACTTCATGCATATATATCTTTGGCTGGAGAATTATTTCAAAACAATATCTTATTGCTGTTACATATACAATATCTTATTGCTGTTACATATTATCATTATTATAATAAAAGACTTAAAAAAACAACAGATGATCAATAAACAATATTATATATGGAACTTTTAAAATAAAACTGCTTTTGGAATGAGAAGAAAGCTCCACACAAGAAAGGAACTCAAAATCTAAATGTACAAAACACCAAAGGAATACCCAAAAATATTATCACTTTCTTTGTCTCTGAAGTCACATAACTCCCTTGCAACACCTATGATCTGTATTTATTATGTAGCCTACACCTTTTGACTGACATTTAAAAATTCATGAAACATCATTTTCTTGTTTATAATAACAAAGTATTTAAGTATAGATTCTTGGGTTAAACTTTGAACCCCCCCCCCTCCAGGGTCAGGAAGTAGTGATCATCTAACAGTCTGTACCTCAGCTAAACCAGCAGATTAATAATGTAGACACAGGATCAGGGAGTAGTGATCCTCTAACTGTCTGTACCTCAGCTGAACCAGCAGATGAATGATGTAGACACAGGATCAAGAGTAGTGATCGTCTAACTGTCTGACCTCAGCTTAACCAGCAGATGAATAATGTAGACACAGGGTCAGGAAGTTGTGATCATCTAACAGTCTGTACCTCAGCTAAACCAGCAGATTAATAATGTAGACACAGGGTCAGGAAGTAGTGATCCTCTACATGTCTGACCTCAGCCGAACCAGTGGATGAATAATGCAGACACAGAATCAGGAAGTAGTGATTCTCTACATGTCTGACCTCAGCTGAACCATCAGATAAATAATAGAGACACAGGGTCAGGAAGTAGTGATCCTCTAACTGTCTACAACTCAGTTGAACCAGCAGATGAATAATGTAGACACAGGGTCAGGAAGTAGTGATCGTCTAACTGTCTGACCTCAGCTGAACCAGTGGATAAATAATGTAGACACAGAGTCAGGAAGTAGTGATCCTCTTCATGTCTGACCTCAGCCGAACCAGTGGATAAATAATGTAGACACAGAGTCAGGAAGTAGTGATCCTCTACATGACTGTACCTTAGCTAATCCAGCAGATGAATGATGTAGACACAGGATCAGGAAGTAGTGATCATCTAACTGTCTACAACTCAGTTGAACCAACAAAAGAATAATGTAGACACAGGGTCAGGAAGTAGTGATCCTCTACATGTCTGACCTCAGCCGAACCAGTGGATGAATAATGTAGACACAGGATCAGGAAGTAGTGATCCTCTACATGTCTGACCTCAGCCAAACCAGTGGATAAATAATATAGACACAGAGTCAGGAAGTAGTGATCCTCTACATGTCTGTACCTCAGCTAATCCAGTGGATGAATAATGTAGACACAGAGTCAGGGTCAGGAAGTAGTGATCCTCTAACTGTCTATGACTCAGTTGAACCAGTAGATGAATAATTTAGAAACAGGATCAGGAAGAAGTGATCATCTGTCTGTACCTCAGCTGAACCAGCAGATGAATAATGTAGACAAAGGATCAGGAAATAGTGATCATCTAACTGTTTGAACTTAGCTGATCCAGCAGATGAATAATATAGACACAGAGTCAGAGGAAGTAATGATCCTCTAACTGTTTGTACCTCAGCTGAACCAGCGGATGAATAATGTAGACACAGGATCTGGAAGTAGTGTTCGTCTAACTGTCTGACCTCAGCTGAACCAGCAGATGAATAATGTAGACACAGGGTCAGGAAGTAGTGATCCTCTAACTATCTGACCTCAGCTGAACCATCAGATGAATAATGTAGACCTAGGGTTAGGAATAGTGATCCTTCAATCTCACCTGATGAATGACCAGGTAGAGAGGATTCCTGGCATCAATGCTTCCTTGTCTCCACGTCATTATAATGATGCAAAATATATGTTCCGTCAATGTTTGGGTCTGCACCAGGAAGTAATATTCTCATCCCTTCAGTGAGAACTATTTTTATTTCTCTTTAACAAAAGATTTGAGTGATTACTAATCGGTGGTTGGAGAGTGTCCAGTGTTTGGCTTCTGAAATAGAAAAAAATTAAAAGCTTTGTGAATAAGCATTGGTCATTATTAAATAGGTACTGGTAAGTATCTTAATGCTGTTATAGTACTCTAAAATTTCTCTGAAATTAACCCTAATTTTTACTTTGTGGTGTAATATTTGACATTGCAGAACCTGTGATAGTATACACTCATGTTTTTCAACTCTATTAAAATTTACTTTCTTTTGTAATAATTTGGGAGTGTGATTGTTTAAAATGATATTCAGAAACTCTAAAGTGGACTTTTGTATTCTTAAGTTTGCTTTGTATGAACACTAAGGACAATGGCATTTACGTTGACAATGAAGATGAAGTTGTACAGAAATAAAATGTTTTAACACTGCCAGCAGCCAACATCAATTGTCACAAATCCCCCAGTCCAAATCCCACTCTTTCTCCTGTAATGTTCAACACATTCAAACTCTTTTATTGTTCTTTGCTGAATATATTTTTTTCCTGTAAACTGTTTTGAGGACCTTGAAGAGATTGTGGCATTTTCCTCCCTAATGGATTTCGGAGATTGCTGACTGACTGAAGATACATGGCTTACGTTGACCAATTAATATCATTTAAGTTCTTGTCTGGCTAGCGATATACAAGTCGAGCTCAGATGGTCGGCCAATCACAAGAAATGGTCCCGAGATTAAGTGGCATGTCAATGAAGACTGAAGGTTTCTTTTGGCGGGAATTGATCTCCATTGCGGTCTGAGATGATCCTTGTGATCAGCTATTCATGAAATATCAAGCAGTGGCGCGGAATCAATGTGTCATACAAAGAGATGGTCATCTGATATCTTACAGTTTATATGTGATGAAACTCAGTAAAATCATACAAACTTGTCAGAAATTATGATTGGTTGTTTAAAGTAGAGTTTAGAGTGAGGTGCCTTTTTTAGCATAGAAGAGAACTTACGGATAAATTGTTGGAATATTCATGGGCCATTTCCAACTTACATGTAACAGTTTAGAAAAACCCAAATTTTGGTTTTGCAAAACTCATATAAAGTCTACAAAGTAATTGAGAGGGCACTAAAAAAATATATATGTCTTTGTATCACTGCCTCTAAATTGATCAGAATTGGTATTACATTTGAATATTTTGGAAATAGCTTTGTTACTTTCTAACATTAACTGAAGTATCATTATATGTACAGCTCTATTTGATGTTCATTGGTCTTTGGAATGTGCCAGGGGTCTAGATATTCTTCTAGTGTAAATTCATTTCATTTAGGCAATTTGTTACATGTAGTTAATTGTTTTGCCTTATCTGATTTAAAATTTCATTTTTTTAAAACACAATTTTAGTAAACATTGATTGGATTTGGAAAAAAAACACTGGGAAAATAATCTGCTGATAAATGTCAATTTAAACAGTATCAATATAAGGGAATTTCATTTTCCTGCCTTTTAATTGATTTGAATTATTCAGGATCAATGTGAGCCCTAGAGTTAATGCACATCAATATTCTTGAAATGAAATATGCACTATTCTAGTTCACTATTATGTTTGTGCAGTGGTGTGTGTCACATTTATTTCTATTTGGGTAATGTGTTTTGGTAGGAAGAGACAGCTAACAAACTTTAACTGCATGGAAATTGAGATACTCCACCATGAATTTTGAAATGACAGGTTTTTATGGACAAAAATTAATAACATTACAATATGCTTAATACTGATACTTTTCTGAGTAAAGCATTTTTTTTTAATCTCACCTTATCCAAAGGCTTATGTGAGCTAAATGAAGGATGTCTGGCATCTGTTAAGACTATCAATTTCCACATTTTGATGTCTTAAAAACCACTGAGCTAGTTATACCTTCAATCAGCTGCACACAGAGTTTATATCTCATAGTTGATTCAGTATGCAAGAGCATGCTCTACGTATGAACAATTTTTAAAACAAGGTAAGTTATATACAAACAAGTTGATGAAACAAGATTATCAGCAGTCTTGTTTAAAGTCATAATTTCTTAAGTTCCAATGTCTATACCATGACCTTGTCAACAAATACAGTGTATCATAAAGTGTGTTTAGATGAGCCATCGAAAACACGTGTGATCAATTTAATAATTTAATAAGAACACTCAATAACGTGACGTCATACACAACACTACACATGTATAAAGGTCACATGGTACACTAACAGCTGATAATGAATGAATGAAACATGAATCCGAAACATCTTTCCCTCCCAGCTAAGGAAATACAATGAACTTCTAAACAAAATTAATTTTAGACTAGAATATACATTATCTGAGTAATTTAAATGGTACTTATTTTATGTGAACATAGAATACAAACAACTCTACAAAAACAAAGTCAATTCACACAAGCCTAAACATTCAATTTTTCTTAAAAAAAACATATGTCTTTAACCAAATGTCATTATATTTAAACGTAATCATCAAGGTTCTTTGGACGTTGGACGACGCGTCGGCTGTGCGTTTGCACCACTCCTGGTCTTGGTGACTGTGGAAGTTTAGGAACGTCGCTCGCGATTTTAGGCTCCTGTTGTGGCGATTGTGATTCCTTAAGAACAACTGGTGGTGTTTGGTCGGCATCTGGGATAAACGTTTCAGCAGGAATTACAGGTTTGCTATAATCAGAGAACGAAAGTTTGTCGATTTTCTGAAGATGTCGACGGTTCCTGCGGTACGAACCTCTGGGTGTCTCTACGAAGTACGATCGTGTTTTCGGATCTCCCTCCTGAACGGTTCCTTGAGTAAGCCATAGTTTGTCCTTGTCCGTCTTGATTCTGACTGAATCTCCGGGCTTTAGTTCCTCCAATGGACGCACATTATGACGTCGGTCATAACCGGATTTATACCGCTCCTTGTATCTTTGATCACAAAGATACACATCATCATGGTCCATCCACTCTGGGTCTAACCTTTCCTGTAGCGTAGGAACAGTTGTGCGTAGCTTTCGTCCCATCATGAGTTCAGCTGGGCTTTGACCTGTTGCTTCAATTGGTGAATTGCGGTACGATAGCAATGCCTTAAAAATATCATCCTGGCGAAGAATTCTCTTTGAAATCTTTACGGCACTTTCTGCCTCCCCATTGGATTGTGGATAATGAGGACTGGTAAAGGTCTGTCGGAATTTGTAATTTACTGCAAATTCGTGGAAAGCTTCTGAAGTGAACTGTGTACCATTATCAGATACGAGCTCCTCTGGTATTTCCCATCGTGCAAACATGTTTTTCATTTTCCCAATAATTTGCGCACTGGTTATAGACTGTAGGAACACTATCTCTATGAATCTGGAGAAATAGTCTATCAGAACTAAGAAGTGTTTTCCATCTAATTCACACAAGTCTGCACCAACCTTCTGCCATGGTCGACTTGGCAATGGGGTATACTTCAATGGTTCTTTGAGTTGCGATGGTCGGTGAGTTCGGCAAAATTCACAAGTGTTAATAAGGTTACGAATGTCCCGAGTAATACCAGGCCACCAAACGGAATCTTGAGCTCTTGCCCTGCACTTAGTAAGTCCAAGGTGTCCGTCATGTATGCTCCTTAGAACTTCATTTCTGAGAGTCTCTGGTATTACGATGCGATTTCTGTACAAAAGTAGTCCTCTCGACACTGACAGTTCACTGCGTGTAACAAAGTAGTCTCGTAACTCCTTTCTGTAAATCAAATTCATGTGATTCGGCCATCCATTTCGTGTATGGTTGATTGCCTCTTGAAGGATGCTGTCTCCCTCTGTAGCTTGCTGTATCTGCTCTAGTAGTTTGTCTGTCAATGGTCTTGAATTCTCTACAAAGTCAACATAGCATTCAACTTCCTCAGCAAGAGTATCGCCCTCATTTGGTTTTCCTAATGGACTTCTTGAGAGTGTGTCTGGAACAATAAGGTGTTTTCCAGGAACATGTTCTGCATGTAAGCTTTATCCTCGTAGACGCTTGAGCATGCGCTGACTGCGCAAAGGTGCTTTGTCCAAGTCATGCGTATTAATCAAAGGAACTAAGGGTTTGTGATCTGTAAGTAACTTGAATGATTTCAGTCCGACTACATAACGCGAGAATTTTTCACAAGCCCAAAGTGAAGCTAAGCACTCTTTCTCAATCTGAGCGTATTTCAGCTCAGCACTAGTCAGTTTCCTAGAACAATAAGCGACTGGCTTGAATTCATCTCCTTCCTGCTGGAAAAGAGCTGCTCCTAAGCCAAAGCTGCTGGCGTCTGCACTGATGACAATTGGCTTCCGTGGATCGTAGAATGTTAGAACTGGAGCACAAGTAAGTAGTTCCTTAACACGACTGAATGCGTTAGCTTGAGCTTGGTCCCGTAACCAGGCACTTCTGGATTTCAACAGATCTGTCATTGGACTAATCACTGAAGCTAGCTCAGGAATGAATCGTCCTAGGTAGTTCACCATTCCAATGAATCTACGTAGTTCTGTAAGGTTAGTTGGAGTTTCCATCTGTCTGATGGCATCGACTTGACTGTTGCTTGGTCGGATACCTTCAGATGAAATAACTTGTCCAAAGTACTCTATGAGACTCCGTCTTACGGAATTCACACTTTTCACGGTTCAATTTGAGTCCCGAATCCTGGATTCTATGTAGCACTGTGTCCAGCCTGTCATCATGTTCTTTGCGAGTTTTCCCGTGAATCAGAATATCATCAATGATAACCTCCACCCGTCAATTCCATGTAGTAATTCTGTCATCTTACGCTGGAAGATTTCTGGAGCCGATGTAATTCCGAATGGTACTCTTCTAAAGCAATAACGTCCCATAGGTGTTATGAACGTTGTCAATTCACAGCTATCAGGATGTAGGGGTATTTGGTAAAACCCACTTGATGCATCGAGTTACGAAAACAATGTTGATCCTGCTTGTCTCGGTGAGATATCATCGAGATTTGGAAGCATGTAATGTTCTCTTTTCACTGCTTCATTAAGTTTTTTAGATCCACACAAATCCTTACATTGCCGTTCTTTTTCAGCACTGGCACCATAGGCGCACACCAGTCCGTTAGCCTTTCTATCTTTTCGATGATGCCCTCTTTCTCGAGTCTGTTCAATTCCGCTTCTACCTTTGACATCAGTGGAAATGCAATACGACGGGCAGTTGTTAAACAGTACGGCTTAGCATCATTTCTAAGAGTTATCTTTACAGGCTCACATTTCACTAGTATGAAACTTCCGAACAAGTTTGATTCAACACTGTCAACTTTCTTTATAAGTCCAAACTTGTGTGCAGCTGAGCGTCCTAAAAGGTTGCTCGTCCCTCTTATAACATGAATTGGAAACGCAAAGTTTTGGTCCTTAAAGTTAGTCTCAGCTGTGAAAACTCCAAGACAATCAATTCTTCCTCCAGGCCCAAACAAAGCAGTGTTGGCTGATTTCAGTTTCGGTGGGTACTGAAGCTCACTGTAAGTTGATTCACCCATGACTGAGGTATCTGCTCCTGAATCGATCCTGAACGGTATAGTTTTCCAAAAGACTTTCAGGTTCACCTTCCATGCTGCTCCATCATCATAACAAGTTGTGGTCGAGCCAAGGAATCCCGATTCCTCATACAATCCTCCAGGTTCTGGATCTACGATTTCCGCTATGCTATTCTGGTTACAACACACGGCAAAGTGATCATATTTGTGACTGCGTCTGCACTGTTTGCCCTTAGCGAAACAATGATCCCTTGCATGTCGTAGATTACACTTGTTACACTTGCCTTGACCTTGTCCTGTGGTGTGATGGTTACCTCTACCACGCCCACCTGAGTGTCTGTGTCCTTGACCTCTGCCTCTGCCACTGTTAAAATTCCTCGGACTTTGACTTGTTGCACTATGCTTACGGACTGCTTCCACATTTGTAGCTGACACACTCTGGTCCTTGATCTGTGATTTAATCATTTCTGATTGCCGCACAATTTCTACTGCCTTCTCAAGTGTCAGGTCTGATCTCCGAGAGTTCTTTGTCAGAAATTCCAATCACTAATCGATCTCTAATCTGCTCCTTCTTGTCAGCAAAGTTACAATACTCAGAAATTTCGTGGAGATTTCTTACAAAAGTTTCTATAGACTCACCGGGTTGTTGTGCACGCTGATGAAATCTGGCTCGCTCGTGGATAATATTTCTCTTTGGAATGAAATATTCGTCAAATTTCTTGAAGACTTTTTCAAACTTCTTCTTATCATCTTCATCTTCGAACTGTAGGGACTTAAAAATGTGCTCTGCCTCCTTACCCATTGCGTAGATGAGTGCGCTGATCTGGACTTCGGGGTCATCTTTGTTCAACATTCGACGCCATTCTGAAGCGCGAAAATCTCTCCTTCCAGTCAAGCCACTCTGTCGGGTTGCTGAAGTTAAAACTCTCTGGGGGGTTGAAACGAGGCATGGTTCTGTTATCGGCTTAATCTATCTGTGCACTAAATATGCAGGAAAAATTACTGGGATCCCACTTCTGACACCATGTTTAGACGAGCCATCGAAAACACGTGCAATCAATTTAATCATTTAATAAGAACACTCAATAACGTGACGTCATACACACACTACACATAAAGGTCACATGGTACACTAACAGCTGATAATGAATGAATGAAACATGAATCCGAAACAAAGTGTTAAGCCATTATTTGTACACTGAATTGTAGACGGATTTTCCCATTTTTCCCAATAATGATAAGATGTGCATGGTTGTTTGGCAGGGGATGCTCACTCCTCTAAGACACCTGATCCCACCTCTGATGTTCTAGAGGTCTGTCACATTTGCTCTGCTCCAAAGCTTGTATTGTTTTATGGACTTTTGAGCTTGAAAACTTTTTATCTCCTTATATTTATTTCTACATGTTTCATTTCATTTCTGTAAGTTATAATTATTTACATTATACTTACCATATGACATCATATTATATCTCAAACCTTGATTAGTTTAATAGAATATTGAAGTGCAGCTTTAACATTCCAATGTAAAAGAAGGAGATGTTACCAAAATGTGCCTGAAATGATGTAGAGAATTTTCTGTCAATTAAAGACATCCCTAAAGACAAATGACCAAAATGATTTTTAGAAGAACACATGACTTCAATTAAGGGGAAAATGTACAAACAGCCTGAATAATTGCATCTTTTTTATCAGTCGGTTCTGATGCAAGTTTGATTGATTACCTAATGTGTTTATCAATAGAAAAGCAATTAAACTCATAAAAATGGCACTATACACCCATGTTTTGAATTTTATGGACTATAGGAAAGCAAAGGCCATAAAATGATTTTTTATTATTTTAAGCATGAGAGAGAGAGAGAGAGAGAGAGAGAGAGAGAGAGACTAAACAGGGATGGTATGATGATGTATAAGAAATGTTGAATAATGTTGGTATCAGAATTGGGAAGTGTTTATTATTCAGACAAATTTTTTACCTAAACTAGTTAGCAGCAGTTTTTGGTATCAATGTTTTCATGTACATGCAATAATATTTTATGAATATTATAATATTTACAGATAGATGTAACATGTATTAGGATACTATTGCCAGATAAAGGATAAATTAATATACTTATAACCTATTGTATTGGAAACCTAATAAAGAAGTCAGGAGAACACATCTATGATATTTTTTATTGATTGATGAGAATTCCGTCCTAACCATTGGGTGAGTGATAAAATTCTACCTGAATTGGATTCAGATTTATTATAGAAACGCTCATCTCTGTACCCTGCAGGGCTCTCCAGGGATAGGAGATTGAGAACTCTCATAATATTCTCGTTTTTTGTAGCCAGAACGGTGATAGATTCACATTAACATCTTTGTGCATGATTAATTTTCATAGTTTTCGTGTATTCCCAGTGTAGCTGGGTTATTTTAGGTGTTGGATGTGTTGTAGTTATTGTTTACCTATCATGTGTGTTAATGAGGGAACAGAACATCACATTGATTGTAATGAAGCAGGGGGCAAGACAAAAAACAAATATCATTATTTGAATGGTGGTATGTTCTGCATTTGTGTCTCACAGTTATTGTGGATATAAATTAGACCTTTTATTCTTTAAGTTCTTTGATACGCTGAAAGAAAATAAATTTACCACCAAATATGAGTGGATTAAATTCACCAAAGCTTAACTATTAAATTAACCCTGTGATTGAAGTTAGATGTTACATTACCATGTATAAATGCATATACTTTCACATAGAATATAGTTACTGGGGAAGTATTTTTCCGTTATTTCCCGATCATGACAAGGAGCACATGGTCAGGGGATGCTCACTCCTCCATGGCACCTGATCCCATCTGATATTTTGAAGGTCTGTGTTTGCTCTGTTCCTATTTTGTATTGTTTTATGGACCTTTGATCTTGAATACTGTTTGTTATCTCCATATATGTGTCATAGTTACTGGGTTTCTTACCAGATCAGCTCAGGGAAGATCTAGAAAGATGCAGGGTTATATTATTATGAATGGGACTTTATATGCTTTTTCCATTGATGAATATATTCTATTGGAAATATATTATTGTAAACTAGTTTACAAATAAATTAAGTATACAAAGGAATGGGGCAAATGCATTGAGCCATCTATTATGTTGAGTACACATGTAATCCTTTCGGCCTTGAATATTGCCCTGGGTAGTTAAGTTAGTCGAGCACCTGACCTTTTGATGCAGGGGTCCTCGGTTTGATTCTCTGTCCAGCCATACATTTTTTCCCTTCCTGTAACACACAGTTCTACATATATCTCTGAAACTGCAGTATTTATATAATACCTTTGTTGACAGACAGTGTCAGTAGCCATAATTAAAATAGCCCTTGGCTTTGTTCTACAAACTAAAGATGATGGTTACCAAACAGTTTGCACATATATTTTAAAAGATTTAATTTGTTAAAGATTTTTATACATTGTATAAAAATTTTTGTCAGTTTGAAGGCATGATCAAGGTTGCTGTCTCTTTTTGTCAGATAACACTACAAGGTCTCTTCGAGAACCATTGATTTTCTGTTGTACAAGAGCACGCTCTTTTGTCTTTTTTTTTCTTACTTCCAAATTGTTTTCGTTTGAATTGTGTGTTTAAAAGGAATTTTTCATTTAATTCAACTTATTGATCTGTTAAAAAGAAGAAAAACAATTTCTCTGAGACAATTGACAAAATCTGCAAGCTTAGTCAGAGTTTGGTTCCTTAAAGATCAGTAAACAGAAGTTAGTGAAATTTTACACATAGCCTGAGCAAAGGCCATCTATCAACATAACACCGGGCATTGTGCTTTATTTTTTAGACCAGTCATTTAACAGAGGGAAGATTTGCTGGAGCTTGGTGTATTCTTAACCAAGCTAACAAACTCTCTGTTTCAACGCCCTAATAAGTAACACTTTCCTAGATTTATAGATGGAGTAACTGCGGGAAATGTCTGTTAATTTTCCCTGAATCTACAGTATAATGGATTCAGCTTTGTCTTATTGATCAGCAGTACATAGTCAAACATTGTCTAAATCTAACAGATGCCTAAATTAAAAGTTACAATATCCTTCAAGTAATTTATCTAAGATGTGAGACACTTTTTATAAATAAATTATACTGTTTAAATATTTATAATGCAAAGGATTTTCATTTTAAGGTCGCCTTTAATTGATATAGATAACTGTTGCATTCCTTATTTGGGATATAAATATAGTAGTGACATCAGTATGTACATAAGTGTTACTGTAATTGTGATCTAAATAGGGTTTATATTTGATACATAAAATTAGGAATATAATTTTTTTTTTCAATACTTTCCAATGGGTAAACGTACTGGTAATGTTTCAGTCAAATAGAGTACATGTGTAATTATTATGGATCCAGAGGAACTCATGGAAAATCCACACAAGTTGATCAAATTTCTTTTTCTTAAAAAAAGATTCATTTTTACTTTTAGAAAGTTTTACAAGACTTTTGGAGTAAGATTTTTAGAGAAAGAAATCCTAACATATGAATTTTCATATCTTAAATTCAAGAAAAAAATTGATATACCAGCAAATGTTAAAACTTTTTTCCTCATGATATATATAACAATGACATTATGGATTTTATTGTCCCCTTTCTAACAGGGCCAGATTTCAGAGGCCAAATCCAGCTTCATTTATTATAAATTTGAAATAAAAAAAAACAAAAAACTTTTGGATATACAGTAGCAACTGTATGATTATGATGTGCAGTGATCATACATCAAAATTGCAGGGAAGGGGTGTTTCCTGAAGATGTTTAATTAACCCCCTTTTGAGTTGCCAAAGATGCAGTCCACTTCATCTCTATACATATATTTCTGATTTTTCTTTTACATTTCTCGGTCCTCAAAAGAGTAATTTGGGAATACATATTAGATGTTGTGTGTTTTTGAAGGTTTCGTGATATGGCAGTTTTGAAAACAACTTGTATTCTATTAGTTCTACTTTATTTGTCCACATGCATTACTTGATGAACTTAGCAAACATGCTTATATGGACTTGTTTACAAAAATCTTACAAAAAGCATATTTTTCATTGGCAAAATTCTCAAGAGGGACGTTAAACAATATACAATCAATCAATCAATCTAACAGGGCCAGATTTCAGAGGCCGAATCCAGCTTCATTTATTATAAATTTGAAATTAAAAAAAAAACAACAACTTTTGGATATACAGTAGCAACTGTATAATTATGATGTGCAGTGATCATACATCAAAATTGCAGGGAAGGGGTGTTTCCTGAAGATGTTTAATTAACCCCCTTTTGAGTTGCCAAAGATGCAGTCCACTTCATCTCTATACATATATTTCTGATTTTTCTTTTACATTTCTCGGTCCTCAAAAGAGTAATTTGGGAATACATATTAGATGTTGTGTGTTTTTGAAGGTTTCGTGATATGGCAGTTTTGAAAACAACTTGTATTCTATTAGTTCTACTTTATTTGTCCACATGCATTACTTGATGAACTTAGCAAACATGCTTATATGGACTTGTTTACAAAAATCTTACAAAAAGCATATTTTTCATTGGGGTTGTAATACTTTCTTGAATGTTAATTAAGGTATTTCCCCCCTTTTTGTATGGACATGGCATTTTCAATAGAAGACCAGTCACATCTCTTAGTACTTTGATTATTGATGCCCTAGATGAAGACTGCTACATGTATGCTACCCATCGGTATATAACTACAATGACTTGACAGTGATTTACCTATCAAGTTGATGTAGATAGATTGCACATATAACAACTTTGGGACCAGCTCATATCAACAAGCTGATCTTAATTGACCATTTGATGCCTATCTCTACAGATGTTTTCCCCAGTGTTCAGTCCCTCTTTTGGTCAGATAAAGAGGCTGGTATCAGGGTCCCATCTATTGACTGATGGTGGCTAATGTCCCCACGAAGGCATCAGATGGATCAGGAAGCCAGTAAACAACGGGGGCAGACTAATAGAAGATATACCACTTGAAGATTCCACCGATACTAGCAGCAGCTCATTTACTCCATAAATTGGTCATTAAGTTCTGTTTAATTATGATGGCTAAGATAACTGCACACAAAAATAAAATTGTAACTGTCTATTCTGGGGGTATTGAATAATTCATCACCAAATTACTCACAGGCTTGTGTTGCAGTTGGGGGATAGAAAATAAGACACTTTGTAATAGACCCAGGAAAATTCCCCCAGGTGTCTGTTGCTCTGACAGCAGCTACATTTGGTACAATAAATGGTAGAAACTAGCAGACAAAGTACATTGTGCCTGTGAATTGATGGCTTTCTTGTAGTTTATATATAGAGTTTATCATTATATTTAGGTGGGTTTCCAATTTCATTAATAGTAAATGCTGTGGATTAAAGCATTTGCCAGATCTTTATCATTCAATGTAAAGGTAGCTCAGATGGCTTGAACTTTCATCCTTTGAAATTCTCAATCAAGAGTCTTTGGAGTATTCCACATTCTCTGTGTAAATCTGTCTTTCAATCTATTAGAGTTTCTGCCAAAAGACCCAAGTGAATAAGCACAATCACTTTGTTAAGGTCACTTCTGGGTTAGTTCAAGGGGTAGGACCTAACAGATATAGGGTCTTTGTTATTTACTGTGATATATACTCCAGATGCTGACCTATTTCATAAGCTTCATATATGTGCACTGACTTCTCAAATGCAGGTGACAAGAGTAGGTTTCAAACAAAACTTGCAGTTATGGTGACATGCAGCTATGGTGTGGAACTTTATCTGAACTACTGATGCTGTATCTGACATGTATTTTAAGAACAAGTGACTTTAAGTATTGCATTTGTATCTTTTTACCAAATTGTAAAGTGCATCTTTAGTGTTTCATGTGACCTATATTTATGCTTGATTGACTCCTCATGGGGTCAAGAAAGAGGTCAGTTGTGATGTAGCAGAATTTTTTTTTTTACACCAATTCTTTAAGGTTGCTCTCTGTGCTGCCCTTTGTTTTTTGCTTGAAGCCTCTTGTTATTTTACTGTAACAGTAGCATTTAGGCCTGTTTTAAAATTATTAAAAAGTGTTGGTTTAATTGATACAGTGTTGAAAGGTATGCTTATGTCTTACCATAAGTGATATTTCTGAACAATCTTGTTTATTTTTGAAAGCACGTAGCGCTTCAATCATGTTTGTAATTTTGCCCCAAACGAAGTTGGGGAACATATTGTTTTTACTCTGTTTCTTATTATTATTATGTCGCCCCGAACGAAGTCGGGGACGACATATTGATATTGTACGCATGTTTTTTTTATCCAGGCTGTTTCTCGGAGATGGCTGGGACAATCTTCCTGAAACTTTCCTCAAAGGACGATCACTGGTTGTAGTTGTGCAGTGAGGTCGTTCAGTTCCAATATGTCTACCGTTGCCATGGAAACCTGTAAAAAGC
>PRKT01000009.1:88395-99321 GCA_003671525.1 Saccostrea glomerata
TTCAAAGTTTAACCCAAGAATCTATACTTAAATACTTTGTTATTATAAACAAGAAAATGATGTTTCATGAATTTTTAAATGTCAGTCAAAAGGTGTAGGCTACATAATAAATACAGATCATAGGTGTTGCAAGGGAGTTATGTGACTTCAGAGACAAAGAAAGTGATAATATTTTTGGGTATTCCTTTGGTGTTTTGTACATTTAGATTTTGAGTTCCTTTCTTGTGTGGAGCTTTCTTTTCATTCCAAAAGCAGTTTTATCTTAAAAGTTCCATATATAATATTGTTTATTGATCATCTGTTGTTTTTTTAAGTCTTTTATTATAATAATGATAATATGTAACAGCAATAAGATATTGTATATGTAACAGCAATAAGATATTGTTTTGAAATAATTCTCCAGCCAAAGATATATATGCATGAAGTTGGTGTATTCCTTTTAGGTTTCTATAAGTGACGTACTATTTTATGAAGAAACTAATTCTGATACAGAAGGAAATCAATGAGAGATCAAAGCAGTCCTTAAAACTCTTGTTTGTTCTTTGCTGATGTCAAGTGGGCACTGAAACAGTATTGCTGGATCAAAATCCTCAAGACAAATGAATCGGCTGCAGGAATAAATCTCCAAACCTTTTTTTGTTTCAAGTTAGATGATCAATTGAGATGATTATAAGCGTCTTAGATGCTTATAGTAATTGTTGTTCTACCAACAAGGCTTCATTAAGAGGTGAAATCGGGAGCTAATTTAGGTTTTCCATCAGAGCTTCCCTATGTTATTAGCTTGCTGCTTCCTCGTAGATTGATGACATTTTGTCAAGCTTGCCTGTGTTTTAATGTGTTGATGATAGATTATGACTGAATGTCCATTCATTTTTAGGGAATTAAAGTTTCTATCCAAACCATTTCTGTATTCATCTTAATCAGAGCTGGCATCAGTGGGTGGCAGAATGAGAAGTGGGAGTCCTCTAATGTAGGATATGTGATTCAATAGAAACCGTTATAGTCAAAGACATAAACTTTAAAAATGCCATACAATTGTCTACTAGCTCATTGTGGATAAGAAATTCCCAGGTGTTCAAATTGAATTATATGATCTAACTTTCAACCTTTATGGATCGTACATTAAAATGTTAATTACTAAAAATATTTATTATATCCCACGTAAAGTACTTAAAATAAAGAAATGTCATAGCACTTAGTATTGATTCACTTGAAATTCTGCAAGTGGAGATGTAATTTTATGCTAAAAAATTAAAACTTTACTTCTGGAGAATTTAAGTTCAATATATGAAGTATGCTGCCAGAAAGTATTATAAGCTAAACTGTAGTATGGAGGTCCAAATGAATTTTTAACCTCGTCTGTGTGGATGTTGAATTATTGGTTAAGCTGCTGTGGGCATGATATTGTATGGTTCCTGTATAGATCTGCTCCATTCTGATGGATTTCCTCGCATGTAGGGAGGCTATTATCACAAGCCTTTGTTCTGGATGACTTGCAAACTCATATTTAAAGATCCGTTATTCTCGGATATTTAAGGGAAGATCTTCACATTTCGGAAAACATTTTTAACTATTTTATGGTGTAATCTGAATAAACCTTTGAATTGGAATCAAACATAATTTGCATTTTGTTTGTTTTTTGAAACAATTATCATGATGATGATTAAAAAAAAATACAACAAACTTTTTACTAAATTTAATAAAATTTTGCTTCTAATGCAATAATTGACGTTTTTCGCAGAACTGTAGCTCTCTGAAAAAAAAAATATATTGACGGACCTGAAAGCTACAATGCCACCCATTGAAAAAAGTGTATTAATCTGTTATTGCGCACAAAAAAGTGTGCTGTTTCTCCATAATATTCAAAACGCCATCTCAAAATATTACTAACTCTGTGTTTAGAACATATTAGCTTGTGATATTTCCATAGCAAAACATTCCTTATAACCCTTTTAAATAGCCTTTCTGAGTCTGAGATGGAAATGTCTATGCAAGTACACTGCCATTTTGGGTAGCAAGATAATTCGTTCCAATGTGCATCTTGCAGATATAAAACATGAGAATTTAAGTTGATAGGGATCCGAGGAATATTTCGAAAGTGAAGCTTTTGTACAATTTAGGTAAAATTTGGAGAAAATATATAAAATAAGTGCAATTTTTTGTGCACAATATAAATACAGTTTTTTTTCTAAAGAGAGCTTCTTAAAATGACTTCACTGCAAAAGAGTGATTAAAAGATAAGCATATGAGATATTTGCAACACAATGTATTCTGTATTGTATATAAAAACACCAATTACTGCAAACTTGATATAACTGATCCCATCTATGCTGATGATTGATTGATTGTTGTTTAATGTCCCTCTCGAGAATTTTTCACTCATAAGAGACGTCATCTAATACCTTAAAGGTTTTCAAGATTTGACCTATACTCGGCACTTGGGGCCATTGAGCAGTGAGGGATCTTTATTGTGCAAATGCCTGCTGTGACAAGGGACCTCGGTTTTTGAAGGTCTCATCTGAAGACCCACAACTTTCACTTCAAGCATCGAGTGCAGGACAAAGGAACAGTTGCTACCCATTTTTATCAACTTAGGTCAGTTGTGGCCGAGATTCGAACTCACACCTCACGATCATGGAGCATTCTACTGACTGAGATACCATGAATGGTTTCTATGCTGATGAATAAAGAATGTCAAAAAAAAGTCATAGCAGTCCAACATCTCGTCAACTAGCTGGTACAACATATTGATTAGCATTTGACTGCTAAATTAAAAAAAACCCATTGGAATTGTTAATTTTAATTTGAAGGTAAAAAAAATATGATAATATAACCGTAAAAGATTTTGGCACAAGAAATACTATTAAGGAAAAGTTAATTGGGAATTGATTAGCAATGCTACAACTTAGTTTTCAAGCACAATCAACAAAATTTCTTCTAAGACTCTGTCAACACTGAGTACCCAGTACCATGCAGTTAAGTCAACATTGAGTAACTGCATGTGGCCCTGTTAAGCAAATAGTGAGCAGGGTAGAAATTCACTTTCAGTTTAATTTCCTGATTAATAGGATTTCAGCAAACCATCGAGCTCCAGTGTACCAATGCACTACTTAGAGTGAATGGAAGCATGTTGCGAATAAAGAAACAGACCCAGTTGGAAATGATGTTAGAAGAGGTCTGCTTGTCCAGAGGTCTTGTACAAGTTTATCATGTATTAATTGAAGCTATACAAATTTAATGAGTCCAGTATTACTGCAGCGTTAATTAAAATTTAATTGTGATCCAAGAGTTTTATTGTGGTGAAGCACCTATTTCATTAGGTTGGATTTCTCTGAACGTCAATGATTTGACAATTAGGCAGAATAAAGTTAGAATAAAAGCTTTTCTATGAGCTCAGTTTATTTGCATATGCTTGAAGGGTTTTCTTTGAAATTCTGATAATATTTTAATTCTAGGCGAGGCGATGTATTGATCCTGGGGATGGGTTAATTAATAAGTATAGAAGGTTCATTTAGGACTTAAGGCCATACTGATGATTTGCAGATGTGTTTCTATGTTTTTTCTTGGACTATACAGATCATAACATGGATGCTGAATTAAAAGTGGCTTAGCTTTTACTAAACTAGGACTCCATTTTTCTTTTAATTACTTTGCTAATCACATCAGGCTCAGCCCCCCATTAAACTCAGATCATTCTGTACATCAAAGCTAGGATTGATTAATGTTGGACTTTTAAGTTTGCTTGTTTTTTCCCATAGATTTCTTTTTCATTTCCTGATGTAAAGGGTTGATGATGAACGTTGATCTCTAATTTATATCGGTTGAATTCTCATCATATTTGGACAGTATATATTTTGTGCAGATTGATCATGTATTTTAAGGGATGAAGTATTTGTTCAACACTCATTTATATCTCTGTAATTAATTTCAATTTGAAAAAAAGCTTGTTTTCCATGTAGCACACTGACATTGTTTCACAACTGTTTATACACAGTGTAATGTTTTACTTTGTACTGTAATTAAAAATGGTTGCAGTCCAAAGGCATAAATGTTAGACTAATGAGGAACTTGCAAAGTAAGTGAGATATTGAACTATAATAACAATTTTATTCAAGTATTTACCAAATGGTGTAGTCTTAAGTCTTTGAAATGTGAATTCAAAACAATGAATGAAGCTGGTAAAACACCAGACTAGATTGCACTAACCAGTTTGCTCAGTTGGTAGAGCATCTGACTGAATTGCCCTGGTCAGTTAGTTCAGTTGGTAGAGCATCTGACGTCTGGATTGCCAAGACTAGTAAGTTCAGTTTGTAGAGCACCAGATTAATTTGCCCTGACCAGTTAGTTCAGTTGGTGGAACATCTGAATGGATTGCCCCGGTCAGTTAGTTCAGTTGGTAGAGCACCTGATTGAATTGCCCTTGCCAGTTCGTTCAGTTGATAGAGCACCTGACTGGATTGCCCTGACAAGTTTTAGTTCAGATGGTATACATGTATTACCTGACTGGATTGCCTTGGTCATTTAGCTCTGCTTGAATGGCGCCTGACTGTATTGCCCTGACTAGTTATAGTTCAGATGGTAGAGCACCTGACTGGATTGCCCTGATTAGTCATAGTTCAGTTAATAGAGCACCTGACTGGATTGCCCTGGTCAGTTATCTCAGATGGCAGAGCACTCGATTGCCCTGGTCAGCTAGTTCAGTTGGTAGAGCATCTGAATGGATTGCCCTGGTCAGTTAGTTCAGTTGGTAGAGCACCTGACTGGATTGCCCTGACTAGTTATAGTTCAGGTGGTAGAGCATCTGACTGGATAGCCCTGGTCAGTTATCTCAGATGGTAGAGCACTGGATTGTCCTGGCCAGTTGGTTCAGTTGGTAGAGCACCTGACTGGATTGCCCTTGCCAGTTCGTTCAGTTGATAGAGCACCTGACTGGATTGCCCTGACTAGTTATAGATCAGATGGTTGAGAGTGTCTGACTGGATAGCCCTGGTCAGTTATCTCAGATGGTAGAGCACTGGATTGCCCTGGCCAGTTAGTTCAGTTGGTAGAGCAACTGACTGGATTGCCCCTCAGTTAGTTCAGCTAGTAGAAAACCTGACTGGATTGCCCTGACTAGTTATAGTTCAGTTAGTAGAGCATCTGACTGGATTACCCTGGTCAGTTATCTCAGATGGTAGAGCACTGGATTGCCCTGGTCAGTTAGTTCAGTTGGTAGAGCACCTGACTGGATTGCCCTGACTAGTTATAGTTCAGATGGTAAAGCACCTGACTGGATTGCCCTGGTCAGTTATCTTAGCTGGTAGAGCACCTGACTGGATTGCCCTGGTCAGCTCAGCTGGTAGAGCACCTGACTAGATATCTTAGCTAATAGAGCACCTGACTGGATTGCTCTGGTCAGTTATCTTAGCTGGTAGAGCACCTGACTGGATTGCTCTGGCCAGTTTACTTAGTTGGTTGAGAGTGTCTGACTGTGGATTCAGGGGGCTGGGTTTGAATCCTTGTCTAGTTGGTCACAATCAGGTAACAATACTAGTGAAGTGAGGTCTATTATTAAACAAGGGAGCAAGGGACCTCATCCTTTAGAACCATAACATTTACACACATTTAATGTCATTATCCAAATAGGTTCTAGAGTGCAGACTACACTCATTCTGATTATATTGCTTCAGAATTAGATAACCTTGAAGGAGCAAGACCTGCACTGAGTTAAGGACCATTGCACAATGGCTGCTTACATTTTTCTCTGCATCAGACAGTTAATTGTCTAATGATTGGCTTCAGAACATCCAATTATCTTTTGATTGAAATCCTTTAAGCTTGTGCTGAAATTACAGTCATATGTCATAGGGTATCTTTCAGAAAAATGTTTTTTCATAACTGCAATATTAAGGTTTCATGGTGATGACAAGTGTTGCCTATCTGTTTAAGTGAGTTGACAGCCAGAGATGATAGTGATGCTAAAGGAAAGATGTGAGGGATCATGCCTAATTAACTACTGATCCATATTCATCTGTTTCTGGGCCAATAATTGACTAGAGATTAGGGGTTTTATCTGTTCTTTTATGCCTGTTTGTAGAAGTCCAACATCCATTTTAGCTGTAGAAAAGCATCAACAGTACGTCATAAATCGACAGTAATGATATTTGGCTTGTCTACAGATAATGGCCGCTGTTTGATTCCATTGTACAGTGTGCATTTGTCTCTTCTTTCCAGAGACTAAATCAGTAAAGGACTTTTCCCATATCTTTGTGTTATGATAGTGTTAATAACACCAATGAAAGAGATTTGTAATAAATATCTGGAAAGTTTGACTGATACAGGGGGATTTTCCCCTATGATTTAGACATTTATGGGCATCAGATATGTAGTTTAGAGGAACTCAGTGCATTTAACAATTGTCACATTAAGTGAAACGCTGATTCCATGGTTGATTTTCAATGCATTCCCAGTGCATTGTGTACTTTAGCTTTGTGGAATGTTTGTTGTAATACTCTGTTAATGATTTTATATTTCTGTATCTTTTATTTTTCTGTGAAGACAAATATCGTCACTCATCCATTGATAAATTGATTTTATTTCTATTGCTGTATTCAAGATAATTTCTCTTGATACCAAACACAGAGCCAATGTGAAACCCTTAGTTATAATCACAGGCACTTGTTTCTGTAAATATTTTTTTTAACCCATAGTATAATAAAACACAATCTAGCTTTTTAATCTAATTATACCCCACGCAACAAGTTGCGTGAGGTATAATGTTTTTGACCCATCAGTCAGTCCTGTATTTTGTACCCCACGCAACTTGTTGCGTGAGGTATAATGTTTTTGACCTGTCCGTCAGTCAGTTAGTCAGAGTGTCGGTCCTTCAGTTCTGTTTTTTGTGTAACTTCTCATAAACCAAATTTCGTCAAACTTTGCAGATATGTAGGACACAATGTGTAGATGTGCATATTACCAAAAAATTCTGATTCCTTTATTTTTTACCAGAATTTCTGCACTTTTTAACTTAGATTTTTGGCTATACCTTGAATATAGAGATGAACAGTTTGTCAGCGCAAATCCTTTTAAACCGCTACACAGAATTTGGTCAAACTTTGCAGATATTTAGGACAAAATATGAAAATGTGCATATTACCAGGAAATTCCAATTCCTTTATTTTTTCCGGAATTTCCACTCTTTTTAACTTAGGTTTTTGGCCATACCTTGAAAATAGACATTTATTATTTTTATTACAATTTTCTTCTACATGATGAATTGATAATTTATCTACACAATGGTATATTGCAGTTTGTCTTCATTTTTGTCCCCCGCTTGAAAAGTGGGGGATATTAATTTGGGTCTGTCCGTCCGTCCGTCTGTCCGTCTTTCTGTCTGTCTGTAACACTTTCATTTCCACACGATATCCCGAGAACCCTTTGAGCTTTGGCAATGAAATTTTGCATAGCAACACCTTAGGGACTAAAAAAGAACCCTATTGATTTTGAGGTCAAAAAGTCAAAGGTCAAGGTCATAAATTAGCAAATTCTGTCTTTTATAATGCTTTCATTTCTACATGATTTCTCGAGAACCCTCTGAGCTTTTGGAATGAAATTTTATATAACAACCCCCTGTGGCCTAAGAAAGACCCCTATTGATTTTGAGGTCAAAAGCTTAAAGTTCAAGGTCATAAATTTATACATTCTGTCTGTATGAAACACTATCACTTCCGGGCGATATTTCAAGAAGAGTTTGAGCTTTTGCAATGTAATTTTATACCAAAACTCCCTAGGACCTCTCTCACCCCTCTCAAAGTGCCCCCCCCCCCCTGTTTGTTTTATTAGTATTTATTGTATTACATGTCGCTATTTTTAGCACAGGTGCATGAGGAGAGTTGCGTGTAAAACAGGTTCTCGGTGGACTTATTATTCTTATTTCATCTATTAGAACTGTTTGATAAAGGTTAAATTAAATATCAAGCATTGTGTAAAATTCTGACAATATCGAATGTGAATATATACATGCTTGTGACTTCATCTTTGCATATAATTTTCACTAAATTAAAGCGGCTCCGTGGTCTAGTGGTATGTCTCTCACTTCACATGTGAGAGGGCCCGGAATCGCATCCCGGCGATCTAAGTTTTGTTTTTTTCCGAAATACTTTTTTTTTTTACTAAATGATAGTATTCATGTGAAATGAAAAATTTATGAGGTCTGGCTTGTACAAACTCATAAAATCATCATTACAGTGTGATAAATATTCCCTATATAAAGAATCTTCTATACACATAATAAAGAATAAGCAATCAAACCTTTATATCCATATTGGCATATTTTATTTGCTTCAGTATACATGTATACATTTAATAATTCTACAAATTCAGTCAAGGGGATCCGACCCCCCCCCCCTCCCCCCGAACTGCGCATGGTTTACTTTTGCACTAAGCGGGGGACACAAATTCTCTGAATTAGCTTGTTTTTTTAATCTCTGTAAGTCAAACATTAATGCCATGGTTCTGTAGCTCTTAACTTCCTCCCAAACTTTGTGGTATTGTATTTAAAACTGTTTTAAGGAATCATTGAAGAGTTAATCTAGTTAGTAGAGTATACCAGGGCATCAATGATTGTTGGTTATTAAAGTGGGATAATTTGCATAACAGGCAAAGCAAACTGTAAATTCCTAAAAATACGCGTGGAATTAAGTATCATGTAATTTCGCACTACTCATGAAATAGAATTACTTACTTTTATATTCATGATGCTAAAAACAATGTTGAATCTCTTTATGAACCGTCAATTCGTGAATTATTATTCTAACAATCTGTCATTGAAAAGGCCTTTCGCTATAATAAGTACTCGCAAAAAAATAAGGAATCTACAGTATTAGGCCTCTGTAGCTCCATACCTATCGATTGGCAAAATTTACTTCTGGTAGAATGATCAAGAAATCAACTCTACTAAACTTTCCAAGAGTTATCACAGAGAAAACAAATATAAATGGAATTTTTTAAAATTATGATAGTATCTTTTGATATATTATCATATCTAATCACTGACTCCTATTTAATCAACCTTGTGCATTGCATGCATATTTACATACTCTTAATTGTGTACCTGAAGTAATAGCATGCCCTTTCTCCTTGACAACTTGATGTAAGAGTCAGTGTGGTTTGAAATTGGATTTAGGTAGAATTTGTAAAATGCTTGAAAAATCAATTGCTAACTTGCTAATTAAACCTTATTAGAAAACAGGCAGTAACTGTACATAAAATTGTTTTTGTTTATTTTTTAGGTCACCTGAGTAAACTCAGGTGACCTATTGCTATCTGTTTTCGTCTATCGTCGTGCGTTGTGCGTCGTGCGTTAACATTTTAACATTTTCAGCTTCTTCTCTGCAACTATTCGATCAATTTCAACCAAATTTAGCACAAAGCATCTATGGGTGAAGGGGAACAAAAATTGTGAATTTCATGATCCCTGCCCCCCTGGGGCCTGAGGGGTGGGGCAAAAACCACTAAAATTAATGCAATCTTTAAAAATCTTCTTCTTTACTCCTGGGCATTAAGCAGTCAAACTGTTTGCATGATTGTAATCAGCATTGAGTCCATTACCAAAATTGTGAAATTCATGGCCCCGGGGTCAGGGGTTCTACGGCTAGGGCGGGGCTAAATAAGTATATAGTGAAAATGCATTATTTCTTTGAAAATCTACTTCTCTGCTCCTGGCTATTAAATAAACAAACTACTTACATAGTTATGATGAGCATGAGTGCCTCTACCAAAATTGTGAATTTTATGGCCCCAGGGTCAGGGGTTCTGGTGTTGGGGGCTCTGTTGATTACACTGTATATGAGTCATTATCAAAATTCGCCAATATTTTGGTCACATGCCGATAAAAAAGTATATGAAGTAAAAATTATATAAATTTTCACATCACTATTTAGAATACATTATTCTGTAGTTGGCAGAATATTAATTTTATAGCTGTGTGATATATTCAAAGAAAAAACGCATTGATAATAGCTCAAATAAGCACATTTTGTGATGTCCTACACTCCTTTCCATTGAAATAACAAGTGTTTATGGCCAAATGTTGTTCATTTTCTTTTCATTTTTTTCCTTGTATGCCTTAAACTATTCATAATAAATGCCATAAAAACAATAAAATTGTCTTATATAAGCTCATCTTGTAAATATAAAGACTAAAATTGTGTCCCACAAGTTACGCCAATGAAAATCCAGAAAATAGAAATATTTAATATAATTAATAACATCTAAATGTCAAGACGTAAAGGCGTGTAACATACAGCAGAAGATCTTTTGACCCTTGACCTTGAAATTTAGGTCAAGATCAAAGGTCAAGGCCATTGTTAACATAAATAAAATGGTGATATTACTATTTACCAAAATTACCTTACCCTTTGAAAATAAAAAAAATCGAACTTGACCTTTGACTTTAACCCAAGTGTAGAAAAAAGAAATATGAAGTTCAGTAAAACTTGTTTAGTACGAACACGGATATTAAGAATTCACGGATATAGCGAAGTTATCTTGGATCCCCAGCTATAGAAATTTAATGAATTCATAGTACGGATATAGCGGATTACTGATAATTTCGAAGTGATATCATAGGTCCCAGTGACTTCGTTATAACCAAGTTTTAATGTACATGTATCTAGAAAAAGCTTTTAGTGTTTATTTCGGTTGGCAGGATAGAAGGTAAAGAGGTGGTATTTTTTTTAATGACCTTGACATTTGATCCAAAGTTCACAATCAATTTTAAATTTCTGGAACTAGATACAAGATTCAATTCTTACGTTAAATAGGTTAAGAATAAAATATCCCCCCTTCCTTAAGTGCAGATGAACAAAGATAATATGATAAAAACCTTTTATGTCGTTAATAGCATTCAATTCTATGATATGAAATGATATTTTCATACCAACCATT
>PRKT01000009.1:100692-134644 GCA_003671525.1 Saccostrea glomerata
CTCCCCCCCCCCCCCCCCCCCCCCCCGATGCCTTTTCTCCCAAAATTAATTTCTTATTGAGTTTTTTTTTAGTATATTTTAATTAATATTTCATTTTTGTTGTAATACGAGAAAATCAGTCTTAAAACCAACATCAAACAGTCATTAAACAGTAGTATTTTAGTATAAACTTGTGCCGACAGTAGTATTTTAAATTGGCAGGGAATATGTTTCACATTCAATTTAAAACTTAATCCTTCCAAGTATATTTTCGAATCAGATCTAGAAATGATAGGAAAAAATATTAAAATTTCTTGGAATACTAAGTGACTCTTTGCCTTCGGCATGTTCGGTGAAACGCGATTTCCACACCTCCACTGTGTCGAATTATTTTGATTGACAGCACAAGCACGCTACTATAAATGTAGTACGGACTTCCTGTGAACTGTGTGAACTTGATGGTGGAAAATAAAAGCCAATGATTACTGTCAAATAGATTTGTTAATCTAAAAAAAAAAGATTACCTTTATTGCTTGGAATGTTAAGAAAAAATAATAAGCATTTTTATTTTATACAACATATATCTGAGAATCGAGGGGGTTATCTCTCTCTTACTCTCTCTCTCTCTCTCTCTCTCTCTCTCTCTCTCTCTCGTACATTTCTCTGTTCAATTAAAACTATGACAACACATTACTTATTTAGTTTTGAAAAATTAATCAATTCATGTATTAAAATAATTTGAATGCTTTTTTCCAACATCTTGACCGAGTATAATCACGGCCGGGAAATGTCCACAGATACATGAAGAAGTTAGCTAAAATAATCGTCATAAAAGAATAAAAAGGCACATAAATATAGAATATTTTGCAGTAGAATTTAAATAAAACGAGAATTTTTATGCAGTACGATAACAGTCAATGTCAACAGATAATTGTGAATTTTGAAAAAAATCCGTTATTTTACTCAGAATCGCGTTGGCACGGAAATACATGTACGGTGGTTTCAACCCCGTACAATGTAATTAATTCATTCTATAAGTAGTAGTTTTATCTTCAGAAGTCCATATTATTTTATTAGTTCAAAGAATAAGCATAATTATTTACTATATAAGATGAATTTATTTTTTAACTACACGCAGTAACAAATACACGTTTGACGGCGATTAAAATCATGTTATTAAAATATCGATTTAAACATAGGTATGTGCAGAAAAAAATGTTTTTATTTATTTATTTATTTATCTATTGTTTATCTCAGTAGTAGTTTTATCTTCTAAAGTCCACATTATTTTATTAGTTAAAAGAATAAGCATAATTATTTACTAAATAAGATTAATTTATTTTTTAACTACACGCGGTAACAAATACACGTTTGACTGTGATTAAAATCATGTTATTAAAATATCGATTTAAAAATAGGTATGTGCAGAAAAAAATGTTTTTATTGATTAATTTATTTATTTATCAATTGTTTATCTCAGTAGTAGTTTTATCTTCTAAAGTCCACATTATTTTATTAGTTAAAAGAATAAGCATAATTATTTACTATATAAGATTAATTTATTTTTTAACTACACGCGGTAACAAATACACGATTGACGGCGATTAAAATCATGTTATTAAAATATCGATTTAAACATACGTCTGTGCAGATTTTTTTTAAATTAATTATTTATTTATTTATTTTATCTATTTATTTCTCTTTTGTTTATCTATTGTTTATTTATATTTATTTATGACATTTGAATTATAGAATAAAAGAACAATTTCAATGCAAGGAAAAGACCGGAGGCATTCCGAATAAATCGTTCATCTTGCGTTCACCGTTCACTTTGCGCTCGCGTTTGCGCTCCGTTTGCGTTCTGCGTTCACTCACCGTTCACCGTTCACTCATCGTTCATCAAGTTGCGTTCACCGTTCGCACATCGTTCACTCACCGTTCGCTCTGCGTTCGTTCACCGTTCGCTCAGCGTTCGTTCACCGTTCAGGTGGGAAAGTAGAACGTTTCAGGGACTGTATAGTGAAAATACATGAAATCTTTGAAAATTTTCTTCTCAGCTCCTGGGATTTAAGCAGTTGAATTACCTATATAGTTATGAACAAGGACCCTAATCTTCCAGAATTGTGAATTTCAAGGCCCCAGGGTCAGGGGTTCCATAGAGGGGGGGGGGGCTGTACTTATAGACTGAAAATGAATGAATTGTTTGAAATCTGCTCCTTGGTTATTCATCAAATATTTTTGAAAAGCAAGGATGCCTTTTCAAAAAATTGTGCAATGTGTGGATTTAGGCCTAAGGTCAGGGGTTCATGTATAGAAGGGGCACTACTGATTATTGCTGAATATTACTGATTACTTGAAATGCATTTTTTGTTTTTCTGCCTTGCCTATGGGTATTAAGTAACCAAACTAAGCAACTGCTAAGTGTATAGTTATGATGATCAATGATGCCTCTTTCAAAATTGTGAATGCTATAGCATCTGGCTTAAAACATGAATCAAATTCAATCACGGGAAAGTTGTTGTATAATGCTCAGGTGACCTATAAGGCCCATGGGCCTCTTGTTTAATTTGGAAACTAAAATATCTTTACTCTCTTTCAGATGATGGTGCTCTTGTATGGATTTTAATTACTTCTCTTTCTTTTTGGTGGTGTCCAATTACAAAAGGTAAATTTAATGTAATCAGCCATACTGCACTCAGATGTATGCATAGGGGTAATTTACACTGAAAATACAGAAAAAATGTGTTTAATTTTAATATCACTACTTAAATATCATATAAAAACATAAAGTCATTCCAGAAAAAGTTCCCTCAAATAAGCTAGCTATAACTCTCATCAGAGTCGTTACCCTACATAACATCCTAAACTGATAAAGTAATTTTATACAATATTTACAATAAAACAATTATTGCTACTATTTTTCAGTCAATTCAGTGATTTAGCCAACCTTTAAATCGATCAGGCTAAATTTTGTATTGGCCTAAAGAAGTCTGCAATATTCAGTCTGAATATCAGTTTGTTTGATACAAACAATTCTTCTAGTAAAACTGTAATCTTTTTGCACTGTAGCATCAGGAGACATTTAGAGTTGACTTGAGTCCATGGAATGTAAATATTGACCATATTTACAGCACAATCCATTTTGTTGCAAGCTGAATCCTATCTTCTCTCTGTTTTCGTTTATGTGTCTCCATTGGGTCATACGAGACACTGGAAGAAAATCACCAGTCAGACTATAGCCTTTAATATATATTGTTTCTTGAGTAGATGAGAATAAAATCAGGACCTATAGATAAAGTACCCAATAGTCAGGAATTTAATGATCTGGAGTACACACATGATACTGTTATAGTAAAACCCACTTGTCTACTGTATCCCGGACATTTCTGGATATGCTGATTTATTGCTGATATTCATGGTTTGAATGCAGTGATTTATATTACAGTAAATAAGTGTATGTAGTATAGATTTGGACTTTCATAGTTTTCATCTTCCAGTTGGTGAGCATTAATAAAAACATCTTGAGTCGAGCGAGATATGTAGAATCTGGAATCACTGGCTGTAAGAGCTTACTGCAGTTACCAGGATGTTTATTGCAAATCTGTCGATATTTCATCAGTAATTGTTCAATAAAAGACACCATTTATTACTATGCATCATCCTTTAATCAAGTCTCATCTGTTTTTTTCTTAATAAAACCAGACTTGTGTCCCCGCCATTCCCCGTATTTTATTTCCCTCTTTTCTTTGAGCCTCATATCAGTAGAGGAGGACTCGGGTTATACATGTATCACTGGAAATGCAGACTGGGGTATTGCTCTCAGAAGATACCTGATGTCTTCAGGGGAATCAACTGACTGTGTTCTCCTCCAATTAAAATCTTACTTTATATGGTTTTTAATTTTTCTCCAAATGAGGATTGTGAAGAATCAATTACATGCAGATCAGATACACAGTGGTTCTGATTTTTGGGACCAGGAAGCTATAAACACATTGTTCCAGCTTCATCAATATTGCTTTCAATGGCAGGTTTATCTTTTGTCATTGTTTCTGACTTGTGTTTCTTTCCATCAGTTTCCGTCACAGTCCTCGTGTTTCAGAATATTAATTGTATTAAGTAGGTTAATGATAATAAGGACCCCTCTCTGAAGGTGCTGGTGCCCTAATCCTGATCTTTTCAATCATATCAAAATATACATGTATTTGCTTCTGTGAAGCTGTGTTTCTTTATAAATGCTTGGGACTTTCCATATACCTCTCACATGTGCCATTTAGACTATTATAAAAAAGATATAAAAAAGATGTTTACTTTGTGTTAAACAAATAAAACATTTCATCAGATATATAACCAGCAAGGACTTTTCAATGTTAGGCTGTGCAGAACTGCAGAAATAAAACATTGCTTAAATCCAATCAATTTTTGCAAATTTATTTTGAAGAATACTAATTTTAATGTAATTAAGCTTTGAATCTTTGGAAGAAAATGTACTCTTTGACTGAAATTCCATCACACACCCTTGACGGTTACATAAAGCCAATAAATAAAGGAATGTCAGGGCACCATTAATTGTAACACTTTCTGAGGAGTAACCTTTACCAGAGCAGGAGGGGTCCAATTCCTGCAAATTTCATTGAAATTCTGTGCATGCAGCTGGAACATCACCATGGAAAGATGTTGTATTATGTAATGGCAGATCATCTGATCTGTGTTAATGAGTGTTGGTAGAAGTCCTTGATCACTTGATCTGTGCTAATGAATGCTGGTAGGAGTCCTTGATAATGGTCGGTTCCTGACATTGTTCTGAGAATGTTGTTTGGCTTTTGTTTTTTAGAGAGGAAAAAAAAACTTTGCATTTCATCATGCAAGGCAGAATAAATGGTAATGGGTGATGTAAAGGAGTGCTCACAAACTCAATTACAAGTAAAATATCCATGGAAGAATTCATTAAGACAGAACTGCAAATGACTAAGTGATATTATGTAACACATTGCAATTAATTCCAATCATCATGTGACACCAATGACCAGGAACTTGTCTGATGAATGGAACATTACAGGGAGATGAAAAGTGACTCCAAGGTGGTTTTTTTTTAAATTATTTTATTAACAAGCTCTAGGAAATTTTTTTTATTAGAAGTATTTTATGAGTAAAAACCATTCTTTCTAACAATAACAGAAAAATATACGGTGTTAATGAGGGCACTTAGGTTGAAATTGATTTTGGAATCTCTATTTTCCTGTAGTCCTGATTATTCTACATTAAACCAGTGATTCTGGATAAAAGAGAGTATTTGAATATAATTTGGGAAGAAAAACAAGACAATTAAAGACGGTATAATCAGTGGACATCAATTTCTCAGTGACGGAGGACACAGAGCATTCCTTGGGGACTCAGTATGGTAAACAGTGTGTCTACAGCAATGACAGTGTGGACTCAAACTCGGTTAAATCTTTCACAGTTACGCAGTGTCTTTACATACACTTTTGATTTGTACATATATTAATTGTTATTGAAAATCATAAGATGATGAAATACATTATCTTCAGTGTTAGTATTCACTGCAGTACCTGAATTTTCAATGAAAATTTATTATGTGAAGAAGCATTTAAGTTGGTGTCAAAGTGAGTAGGTTTGCATATTGTATCTTCACCTTAATCTTACTTTATGAATCCTCTACACATAGGCCCTAATTGTGCTACAAAAATTCAGCATATTATTGTAGGATTGACCTTCTCTCACTCACTAGCGTGCGTGCGGGATGTTGACACTATAAGTGTGGTGCCAGCAGTCAGGATTGACACCTGAGAAAATTATGAATTATCAAATTTATTTCAACCATACATAAGTGCTGTCCTTGAAGGGTGCAAATGAATCCATTCTTGTGATGTACGCATTTACAGACATTGGTCTGCCTTGCCCAAAGGTTCCTCATGTACATTTGATTATCGGGATTATAATGCTGTTAGATGCACCCACACGCCCATTATAGAAATAGTGAAGATATTTCACAGTGACCAGCAATAATCCTGTAATGGACATCCTACAGGATGCTGGGAAATCAACAGTCTGTAGCCACTGTGTCATTAACTGGTGGGGTAAATTAGTTTAACACTTGCTTCAAGACACCATAAATCTACCTCCAGAACTGAGTCTGGATCATTCAGTGGGTTAACCAAGCTCACATATCAGACAGAGGACACAGTGTGGGATAGTGTAGTAACTCCATACTTTTGGGAATTCTAAGATCTTCCAATCTGGTAGTGGCATTTTTCTTTTGCATAATCAATGGTGTAGTTTTCATGTGACGTTTTCTTGAATTTTCACTAAGACATTCTGTCGACACTCATTCTTAATCATCTTTTCTTTAGATTTACAACTTTAAACTTTCTAACATTTCATGATTTAACTATTCAGAAACAAATCAATTTTGTGTTTTGTAAATATTTAATTATGCCCCAATATGAATATGTTTGGGACATATCAAAACACACAGGTAAAATTTAATACAAATTTCATAAACATCCTGTGCATCTTTATTCCAGAGAAGCAGTATATTTAAAATTTCAATTGTTTTATGGTTTTCTTTCAATGACTACCATTGCCATCTGCATGTTTGATGTCAGAATGTGGACTAAGATAATCCAAATAGCGTGCCGTGTTTGTCCACACCAGTTTTATGTAGCTATAATGAAATAAAGAATATTTTTATATTCAGATACAAACACATGATATCATTTACAAACCATGTTATTTGATGTTTGTAATTTGATCAGTTCTTTATATTAAGAGACAAGAGAGAGATATGGAGTTCATCACCAAGTTAAAAAAATTGACTTTTTCTGTATACGAGACAGACAAGAAAACAATTTCAATCAATCAGACCACTCATAAAACATTCACAGACACTTTTATCGACAGCTATAGATGTGGTGATTAAAGAATTTCAATAAGCAACGCCATATTGAGGAAGATGACATTTTCAGTGCAAGAAGCATTCCTCAATTTTGCTTAAAATTATCTCGCACAATGCCTTGATATTAACCGAAATTAAAACAAAAACTGCATAAAAGCTGCTTTAGAATTTTTCTGTGTCATTAAATATGAGGTTTTAGTGATTCATTTAATCAGTATGCCACAGGCCTGATAACATTTTCTTATGCAATTACCGTAAACTATATTGAATTGTAGAGATGTTTTCCATAATATTAGAGCAATAAAAAGATCTAAATGTTAGCCTTCTTAGTTTAATGCACTTATCTATTATACATTAAAAAGAGTTGACCTTTCCTCTGTAAATCTGTCATTTACTTCGGGAGTTTTTTTTAATGATTTTTCTTTTTTACTATTGAGGCTATTATTTTTTAAACAATTCTAAGATTTTGTTCCAGCAGCTTGAATGTGTAATGATTTAAGCTTAAGGTTAAGGTTAGCTCAGTCGGTAGAGCACAGATAATGTCCTAACCTAACCAGAAGGTCATCTTGATTGTATGAGGTCAAGGTCAAGGGACTTGGATATACTTTGGGTCCTGACAACTGTGGATGGTCATTAAAGCTGAACACAACTCGTTAAAAGGCATAGTCCGCCATATTTCCCGTTCTTCAAAGCTCTCCGTACACCCCATATATAAGGAGCATATCGCTTATCAGTTAAATATATTTTGCTGTAGAGATCCGACGAGTGTAGACGAACATCTTACACAGCCGTGCTACTCAGTCGCAATTAAATTATCAAATCTAACGTATTTTTTCCAAAATAGGACAAAAGTATCATGGAAAATACAGGTCAATACATTATTTTCAAACAGAAAATGCACATAAAAACAAGGAATAAACGCAAAATATCTAAGACCACGAAAGGAGTACTACATGTTGGCCAGGAGTTTCGAGTGTGCAATCGTGTGTAACAACATCAAACAGTTTATATACCCGTCTGACATAGTCTATTTAAGAGAAGTGTTCAGCTTTAACTCTTTATTCACAAGAATGAAGTACATTTATACTGGATCAGATTTGTTTGTCTGCTGCGTACTCTTTGCTTGTATGTTTTATTAGCTGCAAAAGGACACACAAAGTAGATTATGAAGAATTAGTATAAGAGTTAAACCCAAGACCAAGCATTCACAAATTCCTTGAAGATATTTTGAGTTATTTTTGCTTCTAAATGTTTGGTTTTTTATACATATACATGTATAAAAATTGAGTAAATGTTAATAACAGGAAAGAGTCTAAAGATTGGTCAATTTTGGTTTTATTATGCTTCTATATTTAGTAAAAACAGTTTCCAGAAATGTTGCTTCACAAGCACGGGAAAGAGAGTAGGATATTGGCAATTTTCTAACATTGAACAGTCGTATACAGTGGTATACGGATCTCATTGAATGCATTCAATACAGCACATCATCTAATTACTGTGTAGGATAAGTCTCAATATCTTTTTTCTTGTTCTCGTCTAATGGCATCCAATTTTAGGAATGAAATTAATGTGGATACTAAATTTGTAATTATATTTGGAATGGTATATAGCACCGAACTTAAGTGTTAGATTATTTATAAATAGCTAGAACATGCAATAATCTATAAGGGCATTCTTAGAGAATATCTTTTGCTGTTACATTGTATTATATCATTTCAGAAAACAACTTTATTAATTTCATCTTGGAAAGATTGTACGGTATATAGGATAGATATTTAATGACCACATTTTCTAGACAATCAAGATTGTTTATTATACTTAGTGTTATTTACCCTGCCTCTGCTATGTCTCTGTTTCCAGGATGCAAAAAAATCCCATTAGAAATAATACTATTGTACATTAAAAATTTTGACATCTTTTAAAATTCTCAGATTTTACATTAAACAATTTGAATTCTTATTTTATCCAAATCTTGTAATAAAAAAGCTGTATTATGATGGAAAAGTTTTGTGATCTGGCAACTCTTGTGTTTATTAGCTCACCTGAGCCAAATGCATGAGCTTCTCTGATCATATTTTGTTCAGCAACTATCTGTCTCTGAGTCTGTTTACTTTTCACATTTTGACTTCTGATGAAGATTCACTGGGTCAATTTTAATCAAACTTGCCTCAAAGCATCCATGGGAGAGAGCGGGATAACTTGTTCAATTCATAACCCCTATATATTGTTAGAGTAGGATAACAAATATGGTGATCAAAGTTTAAATGGTATTTTAAAAAAATCCATTTATATGTTTAAGCTATAGACTTATAAGGAAAAAAGAAATGATTCTATATTTTTTCTCTGTTTCATTGACTATGGTACATGTACATGTAAGAGTAGACTTAACTCCTGAACATTTATCATGATTTCCATCTCAAATCTATGGTAATGCATCTGTGAATGCTTTGTTCTTGTGAATATTTCATATTGTAATTTGATGATTTTTGATAATGTTGACTCTTTTACAGGTATAGTAAAAGCTGAGGGAGTTACAGTAAAATTTGTGGATGCCGGTTCAAAGGAAGTGTTGGAGTGTTTCATGAAAAGTAAGACATCACATGCAACATTAATTCGATGGGTGAAGTACAGTGACAATTCATTCACAAAAATCCTGGTCTTTCAACAAATGCAGCATTACCCAGAATTCATAAGGGAAGGTTACCGAGGTCGCGTTCGTTTAGTGAACCAATCTTCTTTAGAACTGTCCAATATAAAGAGTAGTGATGAAGGATTATATGAGTGCAGTTTGACGTACACAGATGGAGGTGGAGAAGATCTTACTCACGTTCATCTAAAGGTCAAAGGTAAATTCCTTTAGTAAGGGTAAGAGAGTCAAAGGTATATAATTAGGTGAAGGTTAAATATTCGGGTGAAAGGTATATAGTTAGGTCAAAGGGAAAAAGTAATACTAGATTTGGGGGAAAACTTGATTGACTACAATCTTTACCTTTCTACTGTCATTTATCACCTATTACAATCCCTTTTAGCTCAAATCAACAAAGGGCTCAAATAAGTTTTTTTCAAATGTCTGGTTTGGCCACAATTTTGGATCAAAGTTTTCCATAGAAAAAAACTAGATTTTCTTTCTTGAGAAAAGCAAAGCTATCATAAGTCATTTTGATATGGAAGTATCTTGAGGTAGAGTAGGTTCAAATTTGTTCAAGTCAAGACCCTGAAGAAGGATGGGGCCAAGCGAGGCCATATTGACTCAGGTGAGCATTGTGGCCTCTTGTTTAAAGATGGTTGTCTTGGCCAGTGAGAGTTTCAAATGCAAATTCAGTTCAATTCGAAGTTCAGGCTCTGCAAACTAATGTGAAATTTTATGACTAAGTTAGGTAAATTAGGCTGTCCAATTTTTTTTCCTGTTTTTTTGTTTTAGCTCACCTGGGCTATGGAAGTAATCATAAACTTCTTGTTTGCAAAAATCAATTATCAGTTGAATTAAATGGTTGAATTGAATTTCATAGTTTTGAATTTTTTTTGTTATATGAAATTTATCAAGGATTTTGTTTGAATTTGAAACTTTACATCCTGGATACTTAAAATTACCTCACAGAAAAAAGAAGTTATCTTTTATTTAAGAAACTATTTATATATATTAGATTTTATCAAAGGCTACAAAGAAACATGGATTTTAATGAGAATTTATAAAGTACATTGATCAGAAACAAACCAGAGGCATTTTGTCTGCATTTGAATGATCTTGTATAAGAATGCAGAGAAATTTCAGTCTGATTTGCATAGGAAATCTTGTAGATGATGAGAGGTTTAGTGAGTCCTTGACATCTCTTGGATGTTTTATATTACTGATGAATTACTGTCATCAGGAAACATGAAGAGAATCTGATTTTGATCTTAACAGCAGTGGTCTGTGGAATGCAGGTTTCAGATTTTGTGACAGCTTCATGCTTCAATTTGAATTCTCATTATTTCTGCTTGCTCTATCGTCCTTGCGCCATCAACAGCAGATTAAATTTTACTTACACACCAATGACTAAACACACGTTAGGCAATCACAGGGTGTATGACTGTTTGACTGGAATCAGTTTTCATCAGGTCTCTAGATGCGTCTGTCCATTATTAAGTAAATCATTTATCTAATTTGCTTGATTTTCCGAGTGAATTTGTACAGTAAATCAGGCAAAGATTCTCTTCATTTCAATTGGCTAGCCAACATTGTGAAGTGTCCTAGGGATGTAACTGGATGAAAATGCAAATTCCAGCGAGGTCTCTTATTCCATCTTTCTTCTGTCTTTGATACAATTAAGTTGTGATAGAATATTGATTCTCATTTCCTTGATTTAGTTTGTATGGACTCCAGCCCACTATATTTTGATTTAGCTATAAGTCTTCTAGATAAATGAAGTGCAACTACTGGAGCACAAACTTGATGCAATTAACTGCAGTTCTGGTACAGGAGTATTACTACTTTAACTTTTTCCTGGGTCTGTAAGATTATCTACAGCTCTGCTGGTCTACTGGTATACTTATTGTTTCAAACTTTATCCTGGGTCTCTACAATTAGCTGTAGCTCTTGTACTGGTATTACTATTACTTCAATCATCTTGGGTCTTTGTGAAGTCCAAACTTGTCACAAGACATTAGGCTGGTATAGTAAGGTTCTTTGCATACAAATATTTAAATATTTTCTATCATATTAAATCTGATAAATGTGCAATTTATACAAGTGATTTTCTATGGGTGTTAGTGCTTTATACTTTTTGAATGCTAGCTTCTGAAATAAAAGGACTTAAGGTATCAAGATAAATTAGTCTTAGTATATCATATCACTAGATCTGTGTATCATACCACCCCTATTGAAAAGTAAGGTTTGATTCCCCTGGCATTTTAATTAGTAATTTGTCTCTTTACTTGCATAAATTTTAATAATATTATGCTTTACTAACTGGTTGCACTTAAGTTCATATATTTGACCTTGATCAGATCACACAATGGTCAAGGTTACCTTTACAATTTTATTTTGTTTCATATTTTATGATGTTGGCATTTGTAAACCTAAGCAAGTCTTTCAGACCTTCAGAGTCAACAAAACTAAAATGAGAATTAGCTTGCTTTTATAGTTACTGTATACAGGGTTATTTTCGCCCCATGTTATTTTAGCCCTTTCACATCTAAAAACAAGTTTGCCCTGTTTTTAATTCGCCCAAAAAGATTTTTGTTTAAGATGGTTCACAGTTTACTTTGAATTCGCCCAGTTTTAAATTCGTCCACGTCCGACTTGGGCGAAAGGGGCGAAAATTAAACTGGGGCGAAAATTTCCCTGTATACAGTATTCTGATTTATTCAAACTTATAATGGTTTCCAGGACAACAAAAGGACCTTGACCTTACTTTGTCTTATGTCAGAGAAAGTGTAAGGAAATACATGACACCCAGTAACAGTCTAGTCGGTTGACCTTTTGTTGCATTAGGGTACCATGTACTTATTCATATCAAATGGAAAATGAAGGGAACATAAGAGCATGGGGCATTTTGAGATGAATATGGTATATATTGAGGACTGTCCAATGAGGATGTATATCCATTGGCAATTTACCACATATTATCCACATATGCATTGCCCTTCATATGAGGGTCATATGTGACAAAGTTGCATGTGATATGGTTATTAGTGGACTATTAGATGCCATGGATTAAAATTTAGGGAACAGAGCATAATAAACAGACTGTCTTCATACTGATTCTGTATATGATGAGGGTGCACTTGATTGACTTTCTGCAGCAATCTGGATGCACTTCAAGAATGAAATTTTCATTGGTCTGTCACATGAAATTTTAGTATCCTTTTGATCTATCATGTTCACGTAAAATAACAAGGAGAGATTTGTTCCCAATACTGCAATCTGATTTGCTAAATGAATATCTGTAAATAAGGCTAGGAATGGGTCATTGAGTACAAATTGTTACAATTTTACACATGTTTTTCTTTGAATTTGTTATCTCTTGGTCATCTCTCTGATTTTAGAATGTTATTTGGTGCATATTAATTCAAAGAAACAGGAAAGCATTTGTAAAAATCGGAGAGTTTAGACTTAGACACCAAAAAAAAAAAGAATATCCTCCCAAAATTCTCATTGTGAAAATGACTATTACTTCACTTCATTTAAGTTCAGTAATCTGGTAATAGCTCTGAGAAGTATGCATTACTAGTCCAGAGTAATCAAGAATCAAGAAGGTTTAGGCCCATGCAATCCTGCCATGAAGCATTTATAATTTTGGTTTTATACTTATAAAATTGTTTGTTATTTTATTTCATTTTTTAAATACAGTTGAACTTTGGTATCATGAACACAGTGAGTGATACATGTATCTCAAATACCTTGGATATGTAAAATGATCTGGAAATCCCAACCATTTATTAAGTATTTTACTCTGGATGTCTAAGTCCTAGCTTGGATATCTCACAGTTTTTTCTTGGTTCTATATACTTTAGGATAACAAGATTTGACTGTAGACAATTTTTGGTTTACTTTAATTAAGAGCTAATATTTGGGGTGTTGGGGTTAGTTCACTAGTTTGCAATAAATGTAGATGAATGTACTTATAAATATAATGGTTCTGTAACACATTGTAAAGTACTATGATACCCTTGTAGCCAACATTATCAGGAAATTAAGATAGAAATATATGAGAAGGTGAATTGATTGGTTACAGTTTTTTTTAATTGAATTTTAAAAAGTCAATCGTAGCGATACGTGGACTTATTATCGATTGCAATTAATGCTTAATGGTTTTTGCAAATTAATAAAATATTGTATGATCAAATTGTCATGCAACAATTAAATACAGCAGTTACAGTTGAAATGCTGGGGGGGGGGTTTGTTTTGTTTTTTTAATGTTTCAAGGAATATGTATGTTGCTGAGGATTATACTTAAAAAAAAAAGGCTTACAGTAATGAAGAAGTAATGAAGAAATTGCACAATGTTAATTATTAATCTTCTACAGTTACATGCCAGATGTATTCAAAGAGGGATAAGCCAGTTTATAAATAGATTTATGTCAAACATCTATGCTATGTGGGGAAGTGGTCAGGGCTCAGGATTTTAGTTTTGTAAAATATATAACATCTCTCTAACCTTTAGACTCTATTATAAACTTAATATTTTGAGCTACCTTTAATAATAATATATTAAATTACTTAATTTGTTGTTAGCATTAATATTCAGTGTAGATGCATATATGTTCACTTTAATATTGTGTTATATTCTTTTATTGATTCATAAATTAATACATTAATTAAAAAAAAATGTCCCCCGCCCTACCACCCCAGCATTTCTTTTTTTTTCAAATAAAAAAAACCCTTAAAAATATTTTTATTACTCTGTGTATATAATTACATATACACAGGTAGTTTATGGACCTTATTAATTAGCTTTTACAAATTAAAAAAAAAAATTAGATATTTCAGAAGAAAGTAATTTTGAATTTATTCATTTGTATTAATTTTTTTAGTAAGTCAAATGTCTCTAAACAGCTTTGAACATGGCATTTACCTGTTCAGGTGTGAACAACTTAATTATTTTTCTTGCTAATTAATGTATACATATAAACTAAGTTAATTTAAAACATTAGAGTAAAAGTGATAACCACAGGAGTCAAGGGTTAATAAAAGAACTCTGTGTAAAGTCCTCAGTATTATAGCAAGTATGGGTTTATTTGTTTTGATGATTAGGCATGTTGTACATGAGCCTTACCTGACCCCACCTGTAGAAATTCAAAAGTGGACTCTTCCTTTAAATTTGGGGATGAATGGTTTGAATGCACTGTGCCTTGTGGGGGCCTGTTAATTTTTTTGGCTGTTGAGATGGGGGATTTAAACAGAATGTAGGTTACCATGTCATAGCCTGACAGTGTGAGGAGTAAGACAGGGAGGAGCACCTGAAGATTTTAGGGGGATCAGACAAGTATTGGAGGGAAAGCATGTGGATCTATTAATAGTTTGATTTCATTATGAGGGGGCTGCCGTGTGTGGCGTACCTCTGGATTGTTTTCATCTGTTTTCTCACCAGAGATGTTTGTGGACAAGGTAAAGATTACCTGATCTGCCATGTATTTGTTTGAATTGACTAATAATTTGTGAATACATTTTTTTTTTTTTAAAAAGGATGTGAGCTAGCTGGTTCCTGTATATAGCTATCAGGATACTTGGCCCATTTAATGCTTGCAGTGGCTTGTAACCTGGAATCTCAACTGTATAAAATTCTTTGAATTTAAGCTTCCTTTTTATATAAATGCATTAGGTTATGATGTTATTTTTGTGATAATTCTGCATGGTAACTTTTCAAGTTATTCCTGGAATCTAGGCAGCTCTTTATAATTGCCCTCTTCAAATAAATCTTATTTGTTTATCGATTGGTATGCAAACTCTTATCTATATGAACCAGATATGTAGGTCTACTGTTTAGAGTAAATAAACTAAATAGCAACAGTGTTGGTACATGTACATTAAATCTTCAGACAGACACTAATGAACTATAACTTTTCATTACCCAGAATGACTCTCTAGTTCTCTTAATTACTCCTAAGTATGCTTTTATTGGGCCATAAATTTCAAGTAAGGCACCTAACTCTAGGATTTTTAATGTACCTATAAATCTCTGAAGGGAATGGGGACTACTAAAATTTACTTTAATCATGACAGGATAGTTTTAACTTAATAAAGTAACAACAGATTTCTTTATCATTAGTGTGCAAATTTAAGCCCTTAAGGAAACAAGTTACATAGCTGTGAGCATGCATTCAAGATTTTCTTTTATATCTAAATGAAATGTGAGAAAATGCTAATACACATTTTTAAAATGTTTTAAATGTGCAAAAGGTATTTGAAATATTTGTGTTTTATAATGCATTCATGCATATAAATGGGAATTTTATTAACAAAAATGCTTTGATGCATTTTAGCATTTCTGAATTTACATGTTTTTCAGTAGGTGAAAGATTTTGTAGATCTTCACAAAAAGAGTATAGATGAACATAAACAGGCCATTATGATATATTTTAGAAGGACAGTGTTTTATGTACATTATGTATGCACATGCATTTTGTAAGACGTGACTGCACATGCATTCCTCCTACACATGACAGCTGGCCCCAGCTGCCTTAACTTCTATATCTACAGGATATACACTAAATGTTACTGGTTTCACTGTGAGTGTTGTAATTAATGATATCATACATACTCTTTACCCCCAGATACAAGTGCACGCTCTCTGTTTGACAGAGCTGTTGACAGGTAGTGTAGATAGAGTGACACTTCAATCGTCGGTTGTTTCCTCGGGTTATTCTGGAATTAGGTGGTCAATGCCGGGTAGCTTCTTCTATTGCTAGGGACCTTTGTATCAACAAATGCGAAAACTGATTGTTAAAAAAATAATACTGGCATTGAAAAAGTGTGATGGCCTGGAAAATCAGTTACATCTATTGATCTAAGACTTTATAGGGGGTATTTGTCCACGAGATGAAAATCTTTAGAAGATCAGAAGTGAGATTTAATTTGCAATATGAGCTAAGTTCATCAAGAATTTTAAAATTCCATTTAACAATAAAAGGGTATTTTAAATCTGAAAGTCTCTTTGAAAAAAGACATTCCACTTCTGTGTAGTTTGCCATCGTTCATGTGTTTTTGCACTGATAAATAAAATAATGATTATTAACCAAGATGTCTTACATACTAACTATGCAGACCTCAATATCTCTATTTTTACCATTTCCTATCTATTTTAATGTCAGAAATATTGAATAAAAACAAATGAGGAATTTATTTTGATAATGAACTAATTTTTTATGCAAGGAATGATATATAATTCTTTTTTGACCATTTCAGCTAAGCCATACATAACTTCGAGTTCACCTACCCAACTTCATCAACTGCTAGGGGCCACAGTACAGTTATTTTGTCGAGCTAAAGGCACACCCCCACCGGAGGTTGTGTGGTCCAAAAATGGCATTCCTCTGGTCAACTCCAAGCGAGTGACCATAGCACTGGACAAAGAATCCGTGGAAATCCGAGATGTCCAGCGCTCAGATGGGGGAATCTACACATGTACATTTACTAATTCCATGGGAGCTGTGTCTCAACGAATTGATCTCATTGTAGAAGGTAATATGAGTGTTTTACAATATGTTTTGCGACTACTTTTCTCAATACAGACTATTTTTGTAGCATGATAAATTGTTTAATACTGAGAGTAAGCAAGTTAGTTTCTTGTATAAGTACCAATGCTTTATGCCTCAAGTCCAAGATATCTTTAGTTTTTCAACATATTGATCTCATTAGTCTTCTGATGAGTCTGTATTATTAGAGGGTGTGTGTCTTTTCCCTGATGTAGAATGATAATGCTGCAAAGGAGACCCCATACCGAGTATATCATAGTTCAATGATAAATGACTTTGTTGTTAGAGAAATGCCACTTATCTCCACATACAATTTTATATGAGATTCTTGTGTAGAACTTAGGATGTGATTTATCAAAATATTTGTTAATTAGACACAGGAAGCTCTGGTCACACATTTCCAATTGTTATCTCTAAGACATTCTCTCCTAGGCCCTATGTTTTGATAGCCATGTTAGTTTATGTATTTTCATCTATTCTAGCAAATAATAAGTTTAAAGCAAAAATTAATATATTTCTGTCATTTTATAATTGTTGCATACATTTACATGCTCATACACATAAGACATCTCTTGATACATTTCTGTTGTTTTTGTAGGTGCTGCATACATTTTAAATGCTCCGTCAAATCGGACAACTTTAGAGGGACAGAAGATTCAGTTTTCGTGTGGTGCTGCAGCGTTCCCAAACAACATCACGTACCGGTGGTATTTTAAGAGTCGTAATGTTCTGACTTACAATGACAGTCGATTATCAGTGTACCCCGATGGTAAGCTGGTCATTTCACCGGTGTACAAGAAGGATATGGGCTGGTACACCTGTCGTCCTAGCAATGGTGTGGGGGAAGATCCAGAGGCCTCAGCATTCCTCAATGTCACTTGTAAGCTTGACAGAGGGCTGTCTGTATTGAAATATTTTAAATCTTTCAAATTACATGATCAACCTACAGAAGTGTCAGATATCTCTGAAATTAGTTTACAAAATTACTCCAGTGGTTTGATTTAAGAAGGTGTTTGAATTGAATTAAAGACAGATTTTATTTACAATCTGTAGATGCTCCCAAAATTTTGGTGGACTTGATGCCTGCGCAGGTAACCTGGGCCCTGGGATATGAGGAGCACCTGGACTGTCCAGTAGATGCCAATCCTCCGGTCAGGGAGTTCAGCTGGAAAAAGAACACGTACCTGGTGTCCTTCAGTTCTGACCACATCACCCTCCTCCCTAATGGGTCACTACTGGTCAAGCAGGTCCAGCACACAGACGCTGGGGCGTACAGCTGTATGCCAGTCAGCTCCATAGGAAACGGCCCATCCTCTCCTCTTGTACAGGTCATTGTGCAAGGTAACGACATATCATTTGAAGATAACACGTAAATTTACCTCATTGAAGACCATGCTTTAGACCTGATTTTCTTCTGTGTCCATTGCAGACCCCCCAAAGTTTAGCTTCCGTCCAGAACCTCAGTACCTCAGAATCCCGGGGCAGGATGTGACCATGATTTGTGGGGCCACCGGGAAGCCTACCCCAGTCATACAATGGAGGAAGGTCAGTCAGTTCTAGACTTACAGGGCAAGTTTAAAAAAAAAACGTTGTGGATGAGTTAAAAGCTTAAAGGATTTGTAGCTATTTATGCCGCCTGGGCTAGATATATGTGATACTCCTAACAAATATTACCAAAAGTGGAAATAATTTGATTCACCTTAATTTTCAAACATCTTTTTATCTAGGATTGGCAACAAAAAAGTTATTCAGCATAGGAACAAACAGTTGATTTTTTTTTTCTGATCTTGTTATATAAGGGGAAAAAACTTATCAATGGCCTGATCAAAATGTCAAGGTCTTCAGAGAGAACAAAATTTTAATATTCCAATACATGTATTTTAATATTCAAAACACAACTAAATTTAGTATGTGAAAAACTAAATTGTGCATTCTTTCTTTGGATAAAAGCACATTTTGTGCTTTCCTGCTTTGATTAATGCATTTCATTTTAAATTACATTCATTTACTATTGACACTCTATTTTTAAATGTGAGAAAACAAAGATTGATTCCCAAACAATTTTGCCAAAATTACAAAACAATCAATTTTTGTCATTGCTTCAGTTACACCTTACATCTGATGTTTTCGCTTCTCTAGGTGACAGGTGTGTTGGACTTGTCAAAGAGTGGGCGTGTCAAGCTAGAAGGTGGGAATTTAACAATCAGATCTCTTCAAAAGGAGGACCATGGAAGATACGAATGTCAGGCAGAAAATGATGTCAAAACAATCGTAGTAGGCACAGACCTCATCATACAAAGTAGGTCCTTACTATTACATGTACATAGGTATATGGAAAGATACTTTTTTCTTGTTTTTATATCTGAATCAATATCTTGCAATTGGGTAAATATTTTATATACATTTCTTTGACAAGCACTTAATTGTTATAAGTGCTACAATAATACTGAGTATATTTTTTTTAAAAATTATGTCAAAAGACCTAACTGTATATTGCCTTTGCTGTTCCAGTGACCACCCCACATGCTCCGTACAATGTAACTGTCATTCCTGATTGGTTCAGTGCTAGAATTAGTTGGATTCCAGCTTACAATGGAGGCAACGACCAGTTTTTCCTGATATGGTAATACTTGTAAAGCATTGATTTGAATTTTGATTTAAATTATGCGTAAGAAATTTTAGGTGGTCATTAATTAATCCATAATTTTCACTTTTATAAATCAGAGTTGTACCTGGGTGAAAGATGGTTTTGATTTACATTTTACTAGAAATGTTAATTTTGTTGTATTTGTAGGTATCGTAGTTTAAATGGACAGGTGGCTCAGTGGTCCACAATGCAGGTCATTCCTAAATCAGCCACTGTGTTCACTGTCTACGGACTGACCCCTGACACATTGTACGAGTTCAAGGTCCTCTCCAGAAATAGTCTAGGATCGGGAAACTTCAGTGAAATCGTGCAGGCTAAAACTAAAGGTCAGTCCACAGCTAAGCAGCAAATTCCAGCATTATCTTTTAAATCATTAGAGCTCTATTTGTAAATCAGATGTTCCAAAAAAAAAAAAGCTCTCAAATAAGTTTGATATCATTTTGAAGGTTAAACATATTCTTGGTGAATATGACTTCCTTCAGCTAAGGACTATTTTTTTGAAATGTTGAGTCTTAAGAAAAGGTTTAACATTTAAACCATAAGGAAAAGATTAGAATGTTAAATGTCAAGGAAACGATAGGAATGAATACAAAGTTGCATTATGAATTTATATTGCTTTTATATTTTGGCTTTTTCACCAGATTTGCTAACAATTACATAAAACCACTGTCATTTTTTCCAGCTTGTATTTATATCACACCAAAAACCATTTTCATGTTTTAAAATTGTAATTGTGTTTGATGAAATATAACCAATCAGCTTTAAGCTTATATTTTTGTAATGTGTTTGAGGAAATGTAACCAATCGGCTATAAGCTTGTACTTTTGCTGACTTTACATGCTAACAGGAAACACTACCAAAACCACACCAAGATCACCTGGTACATTTTTATCTGGTCAATCACTTGCACACCTTTTCTAACCCTCACTTTTGTCTAGTTTTGTTGACAGTTCTTGACCAACACCGTGTATCTTGCGTCCTGTCTGTATAAACGTGTGTTCTCCATGCCGTCTCTCTCTGTATATTTATTATCTAAAACTTGAAAGCTAAATTTTGATAATGAGCTACAGTGCTACTTTATTGAGCTGAGTATTTTGTTTAAAAGCTGAAATTCATCTCATTAAACTTTTGACGTAAATTTGATTGTCATGTTGTTTTGTCTCTGTTGTTCTGTCTGACAACATGCATAGATAAAATAATGTTTGTTGTTTTTGTGTTGTCCCTGTCTGACAATGATAAAGGTAAATGGCTTGTTTTTTTTATGGATTTAATCACATGCATGCTAAATTTGACAATGATCGAACATTACTTTGCAGAATATTGACCGGTATTTTTAATTTGCATACTAAAATTGCCAAAATATTTTAAAGATAAATCTTTTACATTATTTTTCCATGAAAATACATCAAATGAAATTTCTTTTATGTATGTGCAGCTACTGTACTTAAAAAAAATGATATTGGAAAAAAGGTCATCATCACTCAATAGGCAAAAATTAACATCAAAAGTTTTGTAAGATTTGTTAACTCAGTTTTAAGTATAATTGTAGATGGACCTTTTGCATGGCTAAAGCTTTCTGAATCCTACATAGCATTGTTAGCCAAATGTTGTATATATATGTTTAGGTATGTGTACTGTGATTGATTTAATGTATTTATCTAGCAGCTATTATATTTCACACTCTCCTGTTGTAGGTGATGAGGCCAAATTACCCACTGCCCTGCCTACAGATTCTTCAGGGCGGACCTACTATCCTATAATTAATAAAAGTATTGGTGAGTTAACCTACTATCCTATAATTAACCAAAGTATTGGTGAGGTAACAAGCCTCCATGAAATGTCTGTATGGAAAGCTTCTATATCTCATCTAATTCACCTGAATGTAAATATAAACTTGTGGTTTAGGTGCTAGACCTCCGCCCCCTAGGAATGTGACGGCGAGGATTGAGGACTCCATCATTCGGATCTTATGGCTGCCCCCTCATACCAACATGACCTTGTATTACTACATAGCAGAGAGGTCCAGAGACGGTCAGAAGTGGGAGTCCTTTGATGAGAGAATCAAAGTGCCTTATACATACTTCATCTGGCCAGAGGCTCTCCCGAACGTTGAGTACTTCTTTCGAGTGTACTCGTACTCACTGACTGCGTACAGTGTCCCCAGCGAGGTAGCCAGGGTCAGGACTCCACCAGCAGAGAGTAGGTTAATTTAGTAGAAACTGTCTCAATGAAAATGGCTTCTTAAATTTGAAATTTAGTCGTTGTTTATAACCTAGTTCTGAAAACTGTTAAAAGTTTAGGGCTGATTTCTAATAGCAGTAGTGATTCTTGTAGCTTCAGAAAAATAAACAACCTAGCAACGTAGCATGTTATGTTGATGGATTATATGTGTTCATTGAGCTCTGAGTAGCTGTGAGTTTATATTCTTCCTATAGCCTCTAAATGTGTTATGATTTGTTTCCATGTGTGAAGCCTCTAACTGTGTGACTTATCTCCCTTTGCTGTTTTAGTTTTTGGACAGAGTGGACAATATGTTAGCCTTTCCACTGAGCGGTTGACCACAATATCTCCCCAATCAAAACACGGTATAGCCTTGCTATTTCTCATCGGCCTGCCTGGATAACAAACCTCACTTATTTGCTTCATTTATTTATTTCCAACCAGTATTTTCATAGCAAACATTTCATTTCTGCAACTTTTTCTGCACCCTTCAATGTGTAGAATGAATGTTAATAAGAAAATTTAATGTTTTATTTGAGCAATTTACTGTCATTCTAAGTTAGACAGTTAAATTTTATTTATTTCTAGCTACACGTATCTGCAAAATTTATAAAGTCACAATGTCTTAAGGGGAAAATAAAAGTTAAGCATATTAGTAATTTTTTAAATCCCTGTTAATCTGCTGATTTAGTACTTCCATTCAGTAACTTGTAATTGTGCAAGAGATTATTGTCAAGAGCTAAGGAAAGGTTGTTTTTCATCACAGTCATTCTTTGGGAAAGGGATTGTCAGATTTACTAGGTATTTGGTATTAACTCTATGTATGTAATTATATCTGTATTTAGTGCACTCCTGGTAAGTATATGGTATTAATTTAATCACCCATATCACAGTTATAAGCAGAGTTATTCTAATTGTATTTTATGTGAAATGTGATGGAAATAATGCATTAGGAGGTAATCATCATTTAATTCGTTAAACTTCATTTTAATACAATATTACTATTAATGACATCAATGCTAACTAACAGTTTTTTTTTCCTGAACAGAATTTGTTGATAATTAAACCTAAACAATTTTTTTTCATCAGTAATAATTAATGATTTTTTAATGCAATACAAAGATATAATATTTAATCAGCACTAATACAGAAAGATATACTTATGAAATGGGGTGAGAAAACTTAATAAAATATGGGTGTACATGTGCTGGAGCGTGTAACTGACTTAGATTATATGCAGGTGTGCACATTGTGTGGGAAGAAAGAGCGGAATTTTTGTTGTTAATTAATTAAATTTAATTGTGTTTTAGTGTATACTTTTCTAAATGTGTTGATTATCATTAAAGTCTTTAAAATTCATTTGCAAAGTTTAAACAATGTATTAGCTCTAGATGTTATCGTAATAATTGTATTTTCTGTTTTATTTAAGTTAAACTAAGTTTTAATATTTCAAGACATTTGCCTCAATATTTCTATCTTCACAGCCATATTTAATTGGAAAAATGTTCATGGTTGACACCTTTATAAGTAGTGGCTAGAAAAGTTAGAACAAATCTCATTCATGTGTCACCAAAGTTGTATCACTCTTGTTAATTCCAACACCTCGTAACTAATTAGTGCAGTGTGATTTAAATACCTGTAAAGAAAAATTCCTACAGTCATGTCTGAGACGAAACGAATTGTGTCATAAAAGGACAGTAATAAAAGTTGTGCAGACTTTGTCTTCAGTAATCAGAACTAAGGTGAGATTAAGAGCACCTGTTTGTGATTTTTACAGAGTCGGACTTCTTCCTCTCGCAGGCTGAGATAGGAGGGATTGTGGGAGCTCTCTTGTTTCTTCTGATCACTGTTCTCCTGGCAGTGGTGGGGATCATCTGTAACAGGAGAAGGCAGAAGCCCGACAAGTTTGGTAAGAGGGCCATTACCCCAAATAAATCATATTGCAACTTTAATTATTAACACAGTGAACCAGTGCTGTGAATAAAATAAATTAAGTCCGTAAGATTCACAAAAAGTCTGTTTGGATTTTTTGTGCTTCAGTAGCTTTTCATGACTCCTGACAGTAAATATTCTTTATACAAGGCTTTATTAGCTTTCATGTCACTTTGTTTTCTTTTGGACTTCAAGACAGAAGAGTTTGCTTGAAGATATATTCTTTATGGAAACCAAGAGGATATTATCAGTAGCAAATGAAATATGACCTCAGCCTACAAATTAGAATTTTCTTGTAATTTTGAAGGACAAAATAAGAATTTCAAGCAAGTTGAGGATCATGTGAAACAAAATACATGACTACACATTATTGAAGTTTAAGATTTTATGAGGAATGTTATAGGGAAAAATTATCCCTCTTTACATAGCTTACCCAGGCCTGAGCCTTTCTAGTCAAAATTTGTTTTTTGTGACTCAGGTGACATTCAATAATCTCTCAGTCATTTTAATTTTAGGAAACGTTAAATATATTGGACCTGCGGATGAATTAGACACACGACCATATTACAGAGGGTAAGAAATCTTTTTTATGAAGATTAATTAGAATAAAAAAAATCAGTTCTTATTAATGGATAGATTAAACTGAATGCTCAGATTAACATGAAAACTAATTTTTTATTTCATTCCAAGGTAACCAAAGTTGAAAAATCAAGTGTTTTTTTAATAATGTACTTCAGTCAATCTCTATAATGAAAGAGTGTTCAACATGAAATACAACATATAAATCATGCCTGTTGGTTGTAAACCGAGATTCAATATGGAAGGGTTTCAGTGCTAGGCAATATATTACTGATATTGGAAGTTACAAGAGAGATTTAATAGCCTCACAAAGCAAAGTCAAGTGACAAAAAACAATGGTTATGTCATGCTGTATTCTGTGACAACAGTTTTTGTATACATTTCCTAGACAAGTCTTTTAGAGTAACTGTAAGAAGAAGCTGCAATAATTCAGATTGTAAATCAGAGTTTCTTAGACAAGTGTCTTAGTAAGAACCTGCAATAATTCAGGTTTCCTTTGTTAATGCGAGCACAGGAGAGAGAAGAAAGGTTTAGTAGATCTTCAATATCCCTGGGTCCCCTGCTACTCAGTCCTGCATGTTACAATATTGTTTTCTTTTTTTACATTTTTTTTTTTTATTATCCTTGAAAATCAATGTGAAGTCTTGTATTGATTTTGTGTCTGTCTAATTTGTTTTTGGTACAGCTTCCTAATCTTTTATTTTTTTGAAAAATCATATAGAAGAAAATTGATTTGTATTTTAATTTTGCAGTTTTATTTGCAAGGATATTTTTTGGCTTACATTTGATTGGAAAAGTTTAAGAAGGCATTTAATTTCAATTTGTAAAGAACACGCCTGCTAATCGATCACTTGCACAACCAGCAGTTATGTATAACAATCAAAAGAGATCGATTTCCGGTTGTGCAGTTGATGCGAATAATTCCAGTGCACAGGTAGTAAATGGACTCGATTCAGGCAATAATTGATATTTTTATTAAAATATAAGAATGTGATTCCATGAGCAATTTATTTTTCTTTAATTTTACACTCTCATAAAATGCAGTGATTGTCGATTAGCGACTATATTTGTTTTGAAGCAAGGGTTGGTAGAGCGAAAACGCTGATTGAAAACAGTATTCGCCGACTAAAATTCGTTTTAATCTCAACCAACCTTGAAAATTCAGTGTCCACAATGAGTATGCAACAAGTGCATCCTATCCACCAAAACTGGGACTTCGATATGTGTTTAATTTGACAAATATTCGAAGAAAAAACATTGCTTGTGCATGCGATCATTCAGTTGTAAAAGAGATCTCGGGTTATGCATGAGATAAAGGATAAAAAGTTACGCAAGTATTATACAATCTCCATAATTCACCTCTTATGCTATTTTATTTTTGGTAATTATAAAGTGTTAAATATTGTCTATAATATGAAGACATCGCAGGGGCAGATCCAGCAATTTTTGAAAAAAAAAGGGGGGGCATATAGGCATATAAGCACCCATGCATATAGGCACTTCAAACCTGGCAACACTGAGTTTTCAACAGTTCTATGGGGGACTTTGACAAGCCAATAACAAACAAACAAAACAAAAACACAAACAAGCAAGCAGTGCTCGGATTGCATGTGACGGTACTCGGAGGAAAGCATATTAAACGAGGGAACTCTATTTATAGCGATCAGAAAGGACAAAGATTGAACAACATGTACAGTGTATTTATTTTATTCGAAATTTTTTTTTATTCAAAGTATTCATTTTATTCAAAATATTAGACGTAATAAAATATCCGTGTTACATAACTCTCTCTCTAATCAAATAGAGGGGGGGGGGGGGTCCAACCCCAGGAACCACCTTCTAGATCCGCCAATGATGTACAGTCATTTTTGCAAGCACATTTTGACTTTTTCAGCAGCAGCGGCCGATCTCTTATATCGGGAAATGAGGCGTTATTTTCATAAGTTCTGTAAACTAATCTTAATTTTAAAAACTTTCTTTAAACTGAGCATTTATTGTTGTTGTTACAATTTCATTGTCATTTCTAATTGGGTAATTAATAATACATGTATATGGTTATATAGAAAGAGTTTACAATAGGTACTCCCCAACCAGGGAGTAATCAAGATATGAAAGGAAATCGTCATGATTTTCCAGATAATAATGAAGTGGTTAAGGTTGCAAGGTGAATAAAAATTGAAAAAAGTTTTTCAACAACACTGTTGTAAAAATTGTTTTGAATGTGCTACAGATGTGACAACAAATATTTTTCTTACATTTTTTCCATCAAACTACGCGCCTTGATTAGCCTACTGCAGAAACCATGGGTATTATCACGTGATAAAGATTCAGGGTTTCGGCATGTGATTCATCTTGAGAGACCCACATCTTCATTCATACATTCTTATAATTCATCATTGACTTTTTTATTGATTCATTGATGACTCCATTTGATGAACAAATGCACTAAAATTTCTATTTAATTAAAAAAAACATTTTATTTATTTTTGCTTTGAAGACAGTCTGAAATGAAATTGAGCTATTTCAGCTTTGAATATTTTGTGCTTCCAATGCATTGATGCTTTTGAAATAAAGAAAGTACTAGTAATTTTTGAAATTATAAATTTTGCGGCTGATTTGATGCTTTGCATTAATTTTATTTGGAATGTTTAATAGGGATATTTTTTATTGAACGATTATTTTGGATTTTTGACGATTTTTCCCCTATGGTATACATGATGAATAAATGTAATAAATATAATTTGTGAGAAAAAAAGTGTCCAACAAGTCCGGGGGGGGGGGGGTCCTGTCCAGAAGCACCTGTAATGTGGTGTTGTCATTCTTGATCCTTTCCATCTCGATAACAAAATTCAGGATACCTAGCTTCAAAACACCAGGAAATATTTACCCCTTGGCAAACACATATCATCGAGAGCCTGCCTCTTATTTTTTTCACAGACAGCACTTTTACTGTAAAATACTAGTATATATGAAATGAAAGCATGAAAAATTCGGTCTTTCCCTCCACTTTTGTTGAAGTACCGTCAAATAAAGGTAAGGTATGTTTGAGTTAAACAATTTCGTACTGAAAGAAAATGATATACTGCCCATATGCTGTTTTTTTTTTATTTTATTTTATCTCTTTTTTTTATTATTAATTTTTTTTTTGCATACGGAATAGTCATATTAAAGATGCATCGGATAATTCACACAAGATTTATGATTTAAATAATACACACATAATTTTTCACTGAAATTATATTGATTGTAACTGAAACTTTAACCCCCGCCCCTAACAGATCTACTTCAACAGTTTACTTATCTTATATATCTTTTTTTCTCACAAATTCAACTTATTTCCAAGAAAATTCTATAGTTTTATGTTTTAAATTTTGCAAGACTACGTTATAATTATATAATGTTTAATTTTATTCATAAAGTTTGAAACTTTTTGTCCTTCATCTCATGCATAACCCGAGATCTCTTTCACAACTGAATGATCGCATGCACAAGCAATGTTATTTTCTTCGAATATTTGTCAAATTACACACATATCGAAGTCCCAGTTTTGGTGGATAGGATGCACTTGTAGCATACTCATGGTGGACATTGAATTTTCAAGGTTAGTTGAGATTAAAACGAATTTTAGTCGGCGAATACTGTTTTCAATCAGCGTTTTCGCTCTACCAGCCCTTTCTTCAAAACAAATATAGTCGCTAATCGACAATCACTGCATTTTATGAGAGTGTAAAATTAAAGAAAAATAAATTTCTCATGGAATCACATTCTTATATTTTAATAAAAATATCAATTATTGCCTGAATCGAGTCCATTTACTACCTATGCACTGGAATTATTCGCATCAACTGCACAACCGGAAATCGATCTCTTTTGATTGTTATACACAACTGCTGGTTGTGCAAGTGATCGATTAGCAGGCGTGAAGAATGAAAAAAAAAAGTATTTTGTTATTGAAAAGTGCATGGCTTCAAAGTGCATTTTTTTTTTTTACATTTACAACGCCACATTTATTGGTTTGGGTGACAGAATGACAACAGATACATGTATTTTGATTAAAAATTATATTCTACTATGTAAAGCCAGTTTTCGAATTATAATGAAGATTAAATTTCACAGTATATTAACTACATATTTACAATTTGCTCCAACAGAGTTTAAAGATAAATGAGAATGGTTTGAGTAAAGTAAAAGTAATTTCTGACAATGGTTTCTGTTTTTCAGTGAGAATCCATCAGAATGGAGTGGCGGGCGGTCACCACCACCATCATCATCAGGAGGAGGAGGAGCTAACTCTCTGAGGCGGATCCCCCTTGCCAACGGAATTTACATCTTGCCCGACACCCAGGAGATCCATAGAGACCAGGACGTTGTCCCTAAAGATTACATGGCAGAATCCATGCTTTACGACCCTCATCAGTACATGTATAACTCCGATAAAGGGTACCTGTTGCCCAGTTCTGCAGGTCACGACCCTGGAGACTGGGAGGGGCTTGATGATGACCTTGACAGGTCAAAGCTTGACTCTAGAAACACTTCACACAATGTGTGGAAAAATCCGGCCAAAGGGAAATACCCGCTTTATTCTGGTTACTATAGTGATTATGACTCCAGTTTTCAGTCTCCGGATGGAGATGATCATACATATGTAAATGTGCCATCGCCTCATTCCAGTGAACAAAGAGTTCCAGACACTTCATTTCATTCTCATCCTCATTCATCAGGCTATCATGGAAGTTATGTGGACGATGATGATGAAAATGGCTTTGTACCAAAGAGACCTCCCCTTCCAAAAGAGTACCAGAGAATTGCCTCTGGAAGATCCATTTCTATGTATGACCCACTTTATGAAAATGTGAATTCTTCTTTTGCTGATGATGTGTTCCTACCTCCTACTCAAGACTTTCCGGGTCGACATTCACTGCCTCGACACAGCTCAATGAAGCCCTCGTATCAGACCTACCTGACTGGGGACCCTGAAGAGGATGATGGGGGATTCACCCAACCGTTCGGTGCTGAGGATATTTCTTCTGTGATGCCATCTTTCAACGAATCTTTCAGTGGTACCAGAGACAGATTTGCTTACTCTCCTTACAAGGACACAAATTCTAGAACTTTGCTAGAACAACCAAATTGGAGTGGTGCTGAAATAAATAATTACCCATTATCCACAAGAGAAAGATATTCAAGATCAAAGAGAAGAGAAAGTGATAATAGACTCAGGTCACGTTCAAGTGATCACACTTACGATGATACGAGACATTCCTTTTTATCTGATTCGTATGACTACCCTGATGATACTACAGTAAGACACATATCCCCAACCAAAAGATCTCCCAAAAATGACTTCTCCTTTGGTCCTTCACAGTATACAAGGGACCAACTCCAGGGAGCTGTTGAGAAAATTCGGAAAGGCCCAAGAGCTCGGAGATCCAAGTCTGCTGGGCGTCTTCCATCCCAGGAAACTAATTTCCCATACTCATATTCTTTACAGGTTGTTCCAAATCTCAGTTTTACCCCAGGGACAGGGAACAGTCAGTATGATGATCACTCAAGACAAAGATACTCACATGAAATAGCTCCTTACAAAGGTGAGAGGGGTAGTCGATCAAGCGTGAACAGTTCTGGTCGGGGAAGTCTCGGAGCCAGGCATCGTTATCCAACAGAACCTCGGTCTTACGCTCCAGAAGATCTTACCCAAGATTCCCTCAGTAGTGGGAGGGGAAGTAGAAACACATCACAAGCCACAGGGTCCTCTCAACATTCCCGTATTCCTCGAAACTCCCTCAGTTCCTACGCCTCACCACAGGAACACGACCTCAGTCAGGATTCCTCTCCATTCCTTGACGCTACGGGAAGCCTTCAGAAGGATACGTCTGCCGATGATAATTACGAGTTTGACTCGCTACAAGCCTTGGAGGCTGATCTCATTAACACCCTCCGCAGCTATCCACTAGCCGATCAGAGTGAAGATCTTAGGATGGCCATTGAGAGTGGCCTGAATACTTCTGACTTTTATGATAATCTGTATCCGAAGCCGAGAGTTGAGAGTCAGTACGATGATTCAGAGGCTAGGTTTGAGAAGCTGCGTCAAGAATTTCATCAGTTTCGTCGGAAGCAACTAGAAATCTCTCAACAAACACGTCTGGCCATGGATAGTGATATGCTGTAAATTGTATACGCCCCATTCCATTCATGATGTAAATATTTAGCTGTTTCTAAAACAAGAAAAATCATATCTTCAGTAAATGTCTACCGTACTTATCTTGAAAGCATTTTGTGCTTTCAGAAATTAACATTTCTGTGTTTTTAGGTATAGCTTACAGTGTTCAATGATATTTTGTTAATGATTTGTGAGTGCTTTAAAAAGCTGTATGCATGCATGTGTAAGTGGATATTTTAAATATTTGATCTCGGAAATTTTAGCCGTTGTGGCTGTACAAGATATGGGTATTTATGATCACTTTTTATTCCAATTTTTTGTTTGTTTTTTTATTGCACACTAGTGTAATGTTCATGCCGGATTTTTCTGTGCACCTGTTGGTCTGTTGTTTTGTCTGTTTTCACGATTAATTGTTATATCTGGTAATTCTGGTCCCAGGAACCAGTTACAGAATGAATTCCATTGGTTGTTGTTGTAAATGGTCAGACATATCATGACAAAGGCTTTATATAGATTTCTTTGAATTGTTTAATTTTTTCTTTGAGATTACCTTTAAAAATATTTACAAATAGAAGTCAATTTTTGAAAAATTAGTAAATTTCTGATATTCTAAAAAGCTTTGAAAACATTCTTTCTTGATATTTTTTTGATTACCTGAAATTTTATCAATGTAATGTTTTCTCTATTGGTTGACATATACACATACAAATGAATGTATAACAAATGATGTTTGGCTATTTTAATACATGATGCATCAAATGCAAGTTAAAAGTGAAATTCAGTCTATAGGTTACTGTGTTATGAATGCAAGTCTACACTTTGATATCTTGAACTCTTGATATCTAGACATTTTATACCATGGAGTTTGAGATATCAAGGTTTTAACATGTTTAATATGTATACATTTTTTCAATTGTTTTAATGTAGTTATCCCTTTTTTCTTTATCAGTTTATTGGCAATCTTGTTTTATTTTATACCAAATGAATTGGGCAGCAATATTAGATATATATGAATCACTGTTTCTTTGTACTTTATGGTAGATTTTTAGCTCAGTTTATTCTTATATTTATCATAAGCACTTTTTCTTTACTGATTTTACATGAATTCCTTCATCATTTGTCACTAGTACCTATTTTTATGACACACTACATATCTATTATATGTATTTAATTGTTGCACAAGTGAATGCTGCATGGAAATCATATTTATTTGTATGGTTGTATGCATCAATGTTGATATGTAAGATATCTTTCTGCCATTTTTTAAAGCTTGAACATGATATAAAACCAAATATTGGAAAAGAAATAAAATTTCTTGAGATATCAGTTGTGATTTGTTGAGTGGTTGTGGTTTTCAAGAATTTCAAGGAAGACATGGAGTTGTATTCTTTTTCACATTTTCTTTCATGTAAGTTATAAACAACTTCTCCAAAGTAGGGTAAATATATTCTCATACATGATCATAATAGAGCCACATCTAATATATCACTGAACCCTAAACAAGGACCAAGAATTAGCACTGGTATGCATCTTTACCAGCCTGAGGCTTTTTTTGTCTGATTGATACTCAGAATATAGATTTTCAAAGAAGTGATGCAATTTACTATACAATCGATAAAGTCACATCATGAATTTAGCTAAGTTTCAAAGAAGCAATTCTAGGTATTTTTATACCCCCTGCTTGAAAATGGGTGGGTATATAGTGATTGGTATGTCCGTCCGTATGTTTGTCTGTCCTTCCATCATCCATCTCTTGACTGCAAATCCTCTCATACCTCGGAATGAAAGGAAGAGGGCGTATACGGCGTGTACATTACCCCGCTCTGAGACAAAATGTTCTCAATTTTCAAAATTCTAAAAAATTATATTTTTGTAAAATCATGTTCTCGGTAATGTCATCTTCAAAACATTTTATTATTTTATTTTGCTGAACGACTTATCATTTGATAATCTTTATTTCAAAGTTGACAGTTGAGCATATTTAGTGGAAAATGGGTTTAATAGAGCTATAAAAATGAATTTTGAACATGAATGGGTCAAGTCTCCATTCTTCATGAACGCTTAAATGATGGAAACGTAAATGTGAAATCTATTTCATTTGTCCAAAAAATGGAATCTGAACCCATTCTATATGAAAATCGAACTTTTCTGAAAAAATTTACGCTTCAACAAACCTGTTCATTCAAATCACACTGAAAGACGTCGATAATGCATATACTTCGTAGTGGTTAAAGCGGTTGGTCTTGGACCAAACCTGCGCTATGGAGAGAGTTCGAATCATACATGAAGCGTTTTCTTTTTTGTTTTCAAATGTCTTAAAACCATAAGTGAAAAATAAATTATTTAAACAATGAAATACAGAATTTGATTTTTAAAAGATGATATAAACCATAAATTTTTGAAAAAATACTTCTTTAAGAATTGAAAAATGTCTTTTTTCTGAGCGGGGGATTGTTCTCGCCTTGTACGCCTCCATTCTTTACTATAGATTGCAGTAAAGTGTGACTATCTAGTTTGACAGCTGCACTCAATGTAAATAGTACACGCCTCCTAACCGCAAGCTTTACGGCTGGAACTTTCTTCTAATCGCTGATTGGTTGCTTGTACAACAGACTATTTTTGTGTCAATGTTGATAATATGAGTTGACCAATGGCATTGTTTATGATGGATGCATCTGTCAAAAAAGATTGTGACATATAATGCAAAACTTTACACTGAACTGAAATTAATAATAATTAGACTTTCACAGAATCTAAGTTACATAGTGCCATTGTGCACAATTCTACTTTTTGATCTGACATATATTTGGGTTCCCCATAGCAAAACACTGACACTGCCCTTCTTTCTATAATATTGAAGAGTATCCATCTCTTGTCCACAACTCCTCCTTCCCACTGAATAAAATTTAATGTTACTTTCATGGATTCTTTATTACATAATGCCATGTATATTGAAAACCGAAAAAAGACGAAAGTTGATGAATTTTTTCAACAAAAAAAAGGCAATTAAGCCATGCAAAATTACTTTTTGATCAGGCACTTTTTTATGGGAGGCAGGGGTATCATTTAGTGAGCTCAGTGCTCACAGTACCTCTCAAGTTTTCTTTGTGGGGGGTGGGGGGGGGGGGGGGGGGGGGGGGGGTTTCAAAGTGGTGTTCTCATGTCCATGTACTGACTACTTCCGTACATGGGTAAAACTCGCAAAGGCATCAAATTGCATTTAAAATCCAAAAGGAGGGGGATGGGTTGGGGTAATGTACTACATGTACTGTCAATTTGGTATGAAAATGTTCATCGAAAGGCTGGTTACCCCCCCCCCCCCCCCCCCCCCCCCCCCCCCCCCCCC
>PRKT01000009.1:135748-147723 GCA_003671525.1 Saccostrea glomerata
ACTGGGCCAGAAAAGCTGAAACTTATGTGGAAGCATCCTGGTATAGTGTAGATTCTAAATTGTTCAAATCATGAACCCCGGGGGAATGGCGGGGCCACAATGGGGTATCAAATTTTTACATAGAATTATATAGGAAATTTTTTTAATAATCTTCTTCTCAAGAACCACTGGGCCAAAAAAGCTGAAACTTATGTGGAAGCATCCTGGTATAATGTAGATTTCAAATTGTTCAAATAATGACCCCCGGGGGAAGGGCAGGGCCACAATGGGGAATCAAAGTTATATATAGAAATATATAGGAAAAATCTTTGAAAATCTTCTTCTCAAGAACCACTGGGCCAGAAAAGCTGAAACTTATGTGGAAGCATCCTGGTATAGTGTTGATTCTAAATTGTTCAAATCATGAACCCCGGGGAAAGGGTGGGGCCATTATAGTGAATCAAAGTTTTACATAGAAATATATAGGAAAAATCTTTGAAAATCTTCTTCTCAGGAACCACTGGGCCAGAAAAGCTGAAACATAAGTGCCCATGGAAGGATCATGGGGTAGTGTAGATTTCAAAATGTCTAAATTATGATCAGTGGGTAGGGTGGGGATGCATTATGTATAACAAGCGGGAAATCTGGTAAAGAACAGAATGGTCAAAGCTTCTCAGGTGAGCGATGTGGCCCATGGGCCTCTTGTTTTTATAATACATGTACATGTTGTCAAATCTTCACATGGTAAAGTATTATAAACAATTTTGTTGAAAAAGTCAGACCATATTAGTTTTTTATTTTAAAAGAAACTATATAAATTTTTTGGTAAATATTTATTTTAAGTAATGCACATTCGGCACAATTTTTTCATTAAAAAATGCACTGCAACAATATTTATAATTTTATATGCATGCATACAAATGTATTGAATACGACACATATGTAAGACCTTAATGTTGAACAAGAAATGGAACATTTAAAGTAATCTGCATCTTAAAATTTACTGTAAACTTTTAAAATTTTGTTCATGGCATCTTTTATTGGTGATTGGTCAGTTTGAAACCAATCCATGACTGCATCTAAGGAAACAAAATTTACTTGTGTATTGATCATAAACACATAATTTAATCATTGGTTTGTAGAGAAAAATATTTGTAAGTTTAAAAAGATTGCTAAAATCATGAATATTTCTCATAGTCATGCAGGCGAATAAAAGAATGGTTTACATTAAAGGCTATAATAACCTGCATTTCAAGTTACTGGCTTATACAGAGTATCATCAACTGTTCAGTCACACTTGTTGAATGCAAATATCATTACGGTTTAATATTCTGGTAGAAAAAAGTATAAAAGATGTACTGTGGAATTATTAGTTTCATAAAAGGTCAAATTTCAAAAATCTTATAAACTGTCTCCAGGAATATTGAACACTAAGGAAGCTCTAAAAACTAATGAAAACAAGTTCTTAGGGCAATGAGAAAATTGTTATTTTGAATTTCATTCAGTGTAGATTGATTTCTAAAGAAACTCTAACCACTAATGAAAAAAGTTCTTAATACAATGAGAAAATTGTTATTTGGAATTTCATTAACTGTAGATTTCTATGGTGGTACGGGTAATTTATTTTACATCAAAGTGCTAATCACTACAACAGCATTAAACTGCCCTGATACTAGAACTTTTCCTTGAGCAGAGTAGTGTGTCCTCAATCTAGGTTTTTAATATTACATTCTTTATCCCGAGCTACTGAAAATATTTTAGCGGTCCATTAAAATTTGCCCTCAGATAAAATGATTCCACAGTACTTATTAAAATATAATATAATATCACAAACATGTGTAACACAGACCATTTGGTGGTCATTGTTCAATAAAGCCAACAGCTAGAATACCTTGAAATCAAGAAAAAGGCTTTACATCAGTAGTACATTTTGAGACTTTAAACATTGATACCTTAAACAAATGCAACTGTGTTGAAACATTACACAAAATTGCTACCCTTCTTTTTTCACTGTTGAAAATTTTGACCTACCGGTATATAAATATTTAGGTCACTGTCATGGTAGATGAGACAAATATAAACAGATTTCTACAAAATTTAGCTATGCTAAATTACTCATAAGAACTTTCATACAATCATTATAATCGCCGTCTAAATATAAGTTGTGTTCTTAAGACAATAGGTCCATGGGCCACATTGTTTGCCCGTGTCTCTCTCACAAATAACTTACATAAATAAATATCATGACCTTAAGAGAAAGACATTGCTCTCTACAGTTATATTCAGTTTTATTACCGGTATATATAATACTTACATATCAATTGAGCAAAATTATTGTCTAACTAAACATATAAGAAGCCTATATCTTTTTTAAAATGATTTTTTGAAACCAAGCTTTCTTAGGGCCTAAAAAAACTTCCTGAGGATTAAGAGTAATTTTATCAAATGGAATATGAGAATGCTTGCATAAATTTAAAATCTGACAAATGCAGCCTTGATATTGGCAACTGCTTAAGGTTTACAACCCAAGGACAAGAAAGATAACTCTGTTATTCCCTTGGTAAACTATATTGCTTTAATTAAAAATTTCAATCAACTACTGCACATCAAAGTATGCTGTTCTTGTGGACAATTTTTTCCACAATTTTCAATTATTTATTTTGTTTTCTGAATGAAAATACAATTATCATAAAAGAAAAAATTACAATGAATAGAGAGATTATTAATCTTACTTTATGAGGATGCTTATATAATTTATCTTAATTTGACTAATACTGTAGTAGCTTTGGTGTTCTGTAGAATACATGTATTAGTTTAATGCTTTTCTTTAATGTTTGCATCTGATTGAAGGACAAACCCTACCAATGGGGTATGAAAGATTCAGTCTACAAGACCAAAAAAATCTCTCAAATTTTCGAAAAGTTTTGATGATGTTTGTTAAATGGATGTACCCAGTAGTGAAGAAGTGAAAATTAAGGAAACTGTTTGAATATCCAATCAGGAAGCTTCTTGAGTCTTTAACTTGGGTGAGCCTTTAACTTGGGTAAACCTTTAACTTGGGTGAGCTTTTAACTTGGGTGAGCTAAATGTGAAATCTAGAGACACTTCTTATTTTTACATTTAATATCTTGTTCAAGTCATATACTTGACTGTATATCAATATTGATTTGGATATTTGCAGATAATGCATCTATAAAATCAACATATAAAACTTAAATCTGATCCCAATTTTGGTCAGGATTAATGACAACCACAGGTCTTCACTGGCTTGCCATTTCTCCTATCATGAACACTGCTACTGTGTAGCATGCAACTCTCCTAGACCTCTGTCCTTTCATGGTCCCAGATGCATTTTGAGATTCTTGAGTTGGGGGCTTATTGCGGATTCCCTACCGTCACACCATCATTACCCATCCTCCTGATTGTGAGGCGTGTTAATATTCCTAGAGGAACTCTTACAGCAGTCAAGGTTTTCAAATATCTAACAATAAAAAGGTGCAATGTAAAACTATCCAAAAAAGCTTCTAAAGAGGATATATTACATGTATAAAATCTGTCTTTTCTGTTCTATCAATTTGCCAAGTTGTCATATAATTAATGGAAAATTCTCAACCACTTCATATCACAGCAGCTGGTGGCCTCATTGAGCCAAAAATCAGGAGCTGTTTATCTTACAGAAATGCTGATAGACACCCTATATACATCGGCACCTTCCTTGAATCATCCCCAAAATAATTGATATAATATCCTAAAGTTGAAAAACCAGCTGACATACAGGCTGATTTCACACAACCCCCTCTTATATAATTATTTGTCAGGCCCTGTAAAAATTACCTTTATTAATGAGTCCACACCAAACAGGTAGCCATCTTCACAATTCCCCAGGACCCAGTCCTCCCTGTGTGTCAGGGTTTTGCCTTGTGGGATAGGGACAGTCTTAGTAAAGTCAATCATCCAGGCCCCAGTATTCCCGTTCTCATCAAACATAAACAGAATAGAACTTCCAATAATCTGTAACAAATTAAGTAGTGTATTAATAGATTTTACCATGTGACACAGGACACCTTCATATATTAATTAGCTTTATAATGATATCAGTAAAATAATGCCCTCTCTAATCACCATTATTTCGTTTGTAATAGCTATTTTCTAGCTATCAATCAACTGCAAACTTTCTCAAGATATCGAAATACTAATACAAAAAAAGAAATTCAATTTCTTACCTGGTGAGACATAAGAAATGTAGATGATTCGAATTTCTCTTTGATGTATTTTAGTCTACTATGAAACTTGGACCGCACAGAATCTTGACCCTGTATGAATTTAATTAGAATACTTTCTATTTGTGCCACCGTCTTCACTTTCTTTAAATTTGTGGTAGGAGGTTCACCTGACACCTGCAAGACACATTACCAACATTGTAAACAAAATACATTTTAAGGGGCTAGAAATATGCATTAGACAAAAAAACATATCTGACCTTAAAAAATTAAAATTTAGTACTATTCCAACTTGATATGAGAGGCCCGTGGGCCATTTCGCTTACCTGAGTACTCAAACTAGGTAAAAGCAGATTGGAAGCAAGTATGTACATGTATGCAAGTATCGATCAACTTAACCCTGGGAACACGATTTAAACAAACTTGAATCTACACTACCTGAGGATGCTTCTGAACAGATATGACTAATCATAGATTTACTGTTCTTTGGAAGAAGATAATTGAAGATTTTACCTATGTATTACCATGAAAACTCTTTTTTTTTTTTAAACTTAAATTACCCATCAAGGCCCCACTTTACCCCTGGGGGTCATGATTTCATTAAACTTGAATCTACACTACCAAGGATACTTCCTTATAAATATGACTTCCCACTCTGCTGAGCTAAAAAGGGCTAAAACTTAACACCAAATGTCCACTCATGTGTAATATTTATAATATTGTATGTTTGTATTGTATGTATGTTTGATTGTATTATTACAATAGTCTTGAAATACTGTTATTACATTGTTAGTAAGCTGATAGTGAGAAGAATACCATGATAGTTTACTTAACCATTACTATAAATACATGTACACATTTTATTTCCATCCCTAGTATTTACTCCATAACATCTTATGAATAGAGCGATGACATTGAGGTGTGGATATGGTACCAGGTAATTACTTGGAACTTCATTAGCTTTAATGATATTTATATCCTTAGAATAGTCATCGTTGTTGCTTGGAATAATTGTAAATGTCCATTTAATGAACTACTATATATAACTCCACTATAACACAGGCTTTCGATATCCTATCCTCCTACATAGCTGTTTACCTGATCTCTGTCAAATCAATGAAACCCCTGTGTAATTCTTTGTTCTATTCTCCACATATCCAATTTAACCTTCCTAATTGTTTGCACAATTTTTTTGCATTGTATATATATAGGTAGAGAGAAATCAATGCTGGAATATTGAAATATCCATGGCAACAGAATCATCAGAAACAGTAATATCTATTTTATGAGTGCATAGAGGCATAGATAGAAATAGAGAAAGAGAGACAGTTCATCAGTTTAATGAAGGAACTGAAAAAATTACAGTAACTGGTACAGTAAAACTATAGCAAAGTCCTGGGGGCCTATGAATTTAATTTGCTATATCCGCAATTTGTTATATCCGTTTGAAGAATTCGTATAACCATAATAGAGAATTTTCTTCAAGTATTAATACCAACTATGTTAGTGAAGCAAATATTACAAGACATATCTTTGATAACTAAGGTTTTCTTATGAATTGAATTTTATATACAAATGCTAAAAGGAAATAAAGTATGATCAATTTATCATTTTTTTTATAATCTTTAAAGATTCGTTATAAAAGATGTAAATTTCATAATATTTAACCTCAACGGGACTCAAAATCAGTTCGCTATATCCGTAAATTCTTTATATCAGAGTTCATTATAACCGTAAAATTTTACAAAGATTTGTTAAGAATTTTGCCGGGGACCCAGAAAAACTTCACTATATCCGTGAATTCGCTATATCCGTGTTCGTACTAAACGAGTTTTACTGTAGTATATATGACTATTTATGGCCTTGTGAACTGCTGTACACCACTTTACTTCCTTGCAAAAAGTTTGATTTTAATTCATAACTTAGTTAAGCTAATAAATGTAGAATTAAATGTTATAGTCTACAAATTTATATCTTAAACCAAAAAAAAAAAAATTAAATTAAAACATAAAACTGGTGTTGTGCTGTGTATTCTGTTTTTTAAAAAGTTATCTACCCTTATAGCCTCTATCCTGTTATTATATACTGTATATAGGGTTATTTTCGCCCCATCTTATTTTTGCCCTTTCACACTTACAAACAATTTTGCCCCGTTTTAAATTGGCCCTGTCATAGTTTTGTTTAAGAAATTATACTGTTACAGTATTCTTTGAATTTGCCCTGTTATAAATTAATTTAGACCAAATGAGGTCAGGGCGAAAGGGGCGAAAATAAAATGGGGATGAAAATTTCCCTGTATACAGTAGTGATGTAGTTATCTACCCTTATAGCCTCTATCCTTTTATTATATTTTATAGTGATGTGGTTATCTACCCTTATCGCCTCTATCCTGAAGCCGTAATCTGCTGTAGAACTCTCCTCCTCCCGGAATTGCATATATCGGAGTTTGGTGATTGCCTGCTGACTGTGTTCCTCGGGGGTCGGGGCGTCAGGACAAAGTTTAACCATCTTGTCGTACAAGTCTTTACGGAGGACGGGATTCTTTACTTCAGATTCCATAAACGTCCTAATGTAGACATAAACAGTCATCATGTAAATATAAATAAATAAACAATGTATATATATAAAACTTCAGATTCCATAAACGTCCTAATGTATATATAAACAGTCATCATGTAAATATAAATAAATTAAAATGTATATATATAAAACTTCAGATTCCATAAACGTCCTAATGTATATATAAACAGTCATCATGTAAATATTTAAGAAATAAGGTATCATTTTTAAACATCTATCGGGATATAAATACGGGTCGGTCACGAGATTAAATTCCATAAAGCCCGAAGGGCTTTATGATGAATTTAATCTCGTACCGACCCTTATTTATACCCCGATAGATGTTTTAAAATGATACCTTATTACTTATATTTACATTTGTGACTAATTCATACTTTATATTTGCATAATTGTGACTTTTAACGTGTGAAATGCATTATTTTTCAAACCCAACGGCATATATGTAATTCACTGAACGCGCGTCGACCCTTTCTGACGTCACTGAGAAATTACGTCAAACGATTATCCAAACGCACATCAATGACCTCTTGACCCCATACCTGTATTTATACAGTTATAGATACGCATTCCTTTCAGTAGTGTTATATAAAGGAAAACATTTGCAAATGTAAATATAAATAAATAAACAATGTATACATATAAAACTTCAGATTCCATAAACGTCCTAATGTATATATAAACAGTCATCATGTAAATATAAATAAATATATAAACAATGTATATATATAAAACTTCAGATTCCATAAACGTCCTAATGTATATATAAACAGTCATCATGTAAATATAAATAAATAACGATGAATATATAAAACTTAGAGTCCATAAAAGTCAGAATGCCGTCAACATGTACATGTTTTAGAATAATATGTAGAGGTTTTATAATGTTTCAGTGTCATTTTTTCATTATGTATGTTCATATATAAACCACTACATTTAAAGTGATATGGCCTATAATTTCTCCTTATTTTTTTTATAGTGAATTAGGTATGTGACTAATGTATGTTGAAAAATTATTTTTCTGGAAAATGCATATTTAAAATATGTACATCAAAATATCATTTATCACATGAACATGTTGAGTAAGAAATATACGTCAAAAATTAAGACCTCAAATGATTGCATTTAAGTGAACAAGTGAAACTTTAAATGTGACGTAACATACATTTGTGTTGAAAATTAATACCTCAAATGATTACATCTGGGTGAAAATTGAATCTTTTGAGTGACGTAGCATACATTTGTGTTGTAAACAATGTTTTTAATCCTAAAATAATTAAAGTGCTTCTGAATGATAAAATGCTCTTAATCATTTTGATTCCAGCTGTCAATAACATCAGAGTATTTTATTTCTTACTAGAATTAGAGACATTTTTCCTTATGAAATCTGGGGTTTATTTAAAGAATAATATGCTTTCTTTGGTTGTTAGTACATAAATTAATGTTGCAGCTGTTGCAGAAAAATACATAACAAGTGTGAGAGAGTTAATTGTAAATTTTTTCTGCAATAGCTGGGGCGTTAATTCCCAAGTCAACAACCAATGAAGATAATTTTATTGTTTATTGTTTTATTACTTATATCTGTAAAATAATCATATATTATTAAAAAGATAAATTATTGTATTTTTGATATGTACTTTATAATACGTTTCATTATTGGAACAGGCGCCACTGATCAAGAAATCTGTACAGGTGATATGTCATGAACTGATTAACTGCAATGGTTTTCTTAAGAAATACAGGAGAAAATCTTTAGTGGATGTTAATTCTCAATTGTAAAATGTTGTCAAATCCAGCCAATTTCGTAAGAAACCAGAGATGTCTGGATTAAGAAGCTTTACTAATAGTAAACATCAATCTCTACATAATGTAAAATATTCAATCAATTATTGTAACATCATTACAAGTTTGGTGGTTCTGTGTTGATTTTTTTAAAAATAATATTGAAATTGAATTAACCATAATCATACCTTTTTCCAATTTTTATATCCATAATATTTGGATTATTAAAATGTTGTAAAAGATCTTCTATTTCTATAAAATCTATACAAAATTAAGGAAAATAATAGAATTTTCTAAACACATAAAGCTTGAAACATGAAAAAAATACTGTCTTGGAATGCTGTTTACATTTTCTATTTTCAATTTAAGAAAAAAAAAACAGAAGTATTTTGATCATTTGAAAACATAATTTTTGCAAAACCTGTGTGGTTATGTACACTAATGTTTTAAATTAATAAATACATGTATAACAATCATGAGAAATAATCTAAAGATAACAATTTATGGTTATTGGTGACCATTCACTCTGTGAATCCAGTAAAGATTTGGCATTAAAAAAAGTCTTTTGCAAAAGAGACTCAGAATTACAAATTAGCAAGATTGACCAGTGAAGGATACATTCTCCATTATATTCCACCTCTCTGAAGAACTCTGGTACGATGTCATGGGCGGGATCCTTCATCAGGGTCTCGTAAGCCTTCGTCTCTGTGCTATCTTTACTGTTGATCCTTCTCTTCCATATTGTACTGGGGCCCGCTGGAGCAAAGGCACCTAAAGCAAAATAATTCACTGTCTTATTGACTGACCAGGACCTTTACACCAGATCATGACAAATAAGAGGTCAACTCAATGAATGCTGTCTCTAAGTAAGGCAAAGTCCCACAGTACACTGATAATCTAGTAGTGTGCATCCCTAGATGAAACATTTCTACAATTTTGGTCTGATAGACTTTGCATTTAATTAGGAATCAGGACCTATCTAAAAATATTTTATTAAACACACATCTTGAAAATTTAGGTCAGATCAAGCATCAGAGGCAATCCTTGTAGTGTGAGTCTTCAAATATCATCCATGTTTGGACAATATAAGCCTTATAGTGCCTTGGAAATGAGACTTGTTTCAAGAACTTTAACCTGTTCACTTTAACCTGTTCACTCATCCAGAAAATATAGGTCAGATCATCCATTCCAAGCATGCCTGGTTCTGTGCATTCTTTGATGCATTATCCATACAAGTTTGGTCAATATTGGGCATAATTAGTTACTTGGAAATGTAAATTGCTCCAAAAACCGATGACATGCAATGGATTTTACATTTTAAAGTTTAAAAGACGACCATGAGAGTTAGATTTCTCATCATATTAGAAAAGTTTTGATAACTATTAATAATATTATATTTATTTAGCAAAGTTTTGATAACTATTAATAATGGAATTGTGGCCTAGTATTTTAAAATCAAATTGTGAGGTACCTGGTATATAATATAATAAATACGCAATTGTAGCTAAACAATATTTAGCTGTGAATATAAATTGACATCTGCAAGCATAACAAAATGACAGTGTCACTAGATGTGATATATTTTGATATGTTGTTGACCTAGTCCTGCATTTAAATGAATAAATAAAACCTGAATGCACATTGTTCTGAAATGCTAAGTTTGTTAACATTTAACTGAATTATTAAAACCTGAATGCATATTGCCCTGAAATGTTACCTGGGTGACCTGCTAGCTGTATCCAGGCATTTTTTCTGTTTTTCACTAACGCATCACTCGCTGGAGCAGACAGATCTAATGCAGTCTGAAAATACATTAAAACCAAAACTTAATCCTCGGTCAACTTTGTTTGCATTCCCTCATTTATCCCTAACTTCTCCCATGGAAACACTGATTTGGAAATGAAGAAAGCCAGGATTTTCTACCCTCAGGCACTATAAAGAAGAATAATTGTACTCTAAATATATACCAATGAATGGTGCCACAAACATGTCAGCATTGAAGAAAAATTCACTTTACTTTGGACCATAATTCATTATCATATTGAATAAATTTTCTCAGGAACATTCAACTTAATAGAAAAACAACTTATTCAATATCTTTTAATTCATCATAAAGCCCAAAAAATCCTTACATATTATTTCCATTTGAATGAATCAAACAAGCAGGGGGGTTTCAGATATTAACCCCCTAAAATTCAATATCACTTTAAAATTTCTGAAGTCATTTAATTTTTGTATTCATATATGCAAGAACTTGTTAGGTGAGAGACCAGGCATACATTTTTTACGTTTTACAAAAGTTTTGTGGGAGTTAATTATCAGTTGTTTGTCATATCTTGACATCCATATAATATAAACAACTCCTTCTATATTATACACTGTAGTGTGAACAACCAAAAAACGAACTGTTTCAACTCAAATTAAGAAAAAAAGATGAAAACAGATTTTCTTCAAAAATACAAATACATGTAAAAGTTTTTACATGTTCAATAGAATTGAATGCTTTCAATTTTACGTTGTTTGCAAAGTATGGCAAACATACCTCAAACAATCATTTCATTCACCCATGAAAAAATCTAAACAAGAGGTCCATGGGCCACATCACTCACATGAGTAACTTAAGCCATTCTCTGCTTTCCCTCCTTGTAATACCTTCTGTGATATCATCTTATCCCCAAGGGTCATGACTTGGGCAATTTAGAATCTACACTACCCAAGGATGTTTCCACATGAGTTTCAGCTTTTCTGGCCAAGTGGTTCTTGAGAGGAAGATTTTTAAAGATTTTTCCTATGTATTTCAATAAAAAACTTGGATACCCTATTTTGGCCCCACCATATCCCCAGGGGATCATGATGTGAATAATTTAAAATCTACATTGCCAAAAATGCTTCCACTTAAGTTTCAGGTTTCTTGACCCAGTGGTTCTTGAGAAGGAGACTTTTTGATGAACCCACCCTATTTTTGTCTTTCTTGATTATCTCCCTTTGGAAGGGGACTTGGCCCTTCATTTTAATAATTTAAACCCCTCTTCACCCAAACATGCTTTGTATCAAGTTTGGTTAAAATTGGCACATTGGTTCTTGAGAAGACAGACAGATGACAGACAATGGGTTTTCAGATAAGCTCATATATTTTAAGCTATCAGCTCAGGTAAGCTGTAAAAATAACCTGCATGGGGCTCCCTGATATGAAACAGGATATCAGAACAAATCTTTCATTATCTGTATTTATAAAAGTTAAGGCAACACCCATATGATAACCTATGCCATCATATTACAATTACATTGTTGATAAATGTATGCCAACAAGACTTTATTAAGATACTTTAAAAGTTAAGATATCAGGACAAAAAAAAAGATTTAAAAAAAACAACAATTGATATTAAAATTTGTGATGGGGGGGGGGGGGGGGGGGGG
>PRKT01000009.1:170881-192672 GCA_003671525.1 Saccostrea glomerata
TATGAGAAAAGGGCGCGATTTGAATAGATAAAAATCAAAATAGAATCTTACCTCTCTAAATGGCATTATTTTCGATCTTTTTGGCTCTATTACACTTTCTACATCTGGTGATAATTTTGGGATAATAGTTCCAAAAAATTACGAAAGGTTTTCTGATTTATTGTTAAAAACATTAGCCTATCGAAATTAGGATACTATCGAAAATAGGTAACGTCACAATATTTTCGTCTGTTTCCCATGTTTACACCAACCTGCAAACGGGCGATTTTTGATTGTCGTGCAATTGCAAACTTTACATTAATAAAATATTTTAAATAAATCAAATTAACATAAAGTGCATAGTATTCTATTCATCGCATTTAATCACCTTTATATTACATTAATGAGGACTATTTTCTTTATGTTTCACGTTTACTATTTTTACGATATCCCGAAAGTGAACTAGGAAACTCTCAATTTAGCGCCAAATTTCGACAACAGAATGACAGATATTTCCAAATACGATGCAGCTTCTCTACCAGATTTACTTCCTATGTACTACAAAAAGTTGTTTCCATATGGTTTATACTACCGATGGTTAAACTATGGAGGAGGTAAACAAATGAGTTACTTATATTTAAACATTTTAAAATGTTATTTTGTGTTATTGTTTACAGATATATTCAATCGATATAAAAATACATCTAATTTTTCCCCATATTTGATTTCCTAATTTTTATCACATACTTACAGATACTCTATCTAGACTAAAAGATAAAAAAGTTTCGAGAAATTCTTTATAAAATGTAATCTAGGTCCAGGTCTTCGATCTTAGGTGAAGGTGCTGGGTTTCTGATGGTGTATCTTTTGAAAATAAAAATAGAAAAAAGCTTCACATATGATATGAACCCTCTCGAAAGCAACGGAAAAACTAGAGAGAACAAGTTTGGCGCGTTTTCTGACCTCTCTAGATTTAAAGCCTGGAAAACATTAGATACTTCAGACCCATTAGAGAACATACTTTGTACATACAGAGAGATGTATACAGATTACAGAGAGAACATTAAGTTTAGTATCCAATGTTATAAGACAACATTTGAAGGAATTTTAAAAACCTAGTTGCCTAATGTAAAAGTTCGACATTGAAATTGCTTTTTACTTTTTGTAATCATTTTTTAGGGGTTAATCAAACCTCCTCTACCGGTCACGGTAGCCTAGTGGTAGAGCATTCGCTTCATGATCGGGAGGCCCGGGTTTGATTCTCTAGGTCCTGTGTCGAGGTAGGCGTTGGCACATTAAAGAACCCACATTGCTCAATGGTCGTGAGTGCCGAGTTAGGTCTAAATTTGAAGCCCTTCACTGGCAAACGATGACGTCTCCATATGAGTGAAAAATTCTCGAGAGGGACGTTAAACAACATACAATCAATCAAACCTCCTCACAGCAAAATGCTAATCAATATTTCAAGTTCTTGACTGTTTCAGTAAATAAAGTAATTTATAAACATAAAAAGAAATACCATGTATGTTGAAATTTAAATGAGACACAAATTAAGTGAGTTTTCCTTAAAAATTAGTATTTATTTTTAGTGAAATATAATTTTAGCGATGTTAAAATACCTACTGAACCTACCACAAATAAAACACAATTTTTTAGTGATATTCAATTTTAGCGATATTAGCAACCTCACCATTAATGCCAAAATTAAATCCTTACTAAAAAGTCTTCTTGTACAGTATATAATGATAAGTAAAATTAATCAGTTCAGACTTAAGCAACAAAGTAAATAACTTATCATGCTGCAATACAAATATAGCACTGGGTGGGGCATACATATCCTATGGATATATTTATAGCTTTCAAGTACAACACTATTATTTACAGTTCCCAAATCCTACTTCTCGAATCGAGAGTTCTCTTTCACCCTGAAAGATGACGTGTATATAAGATACCAGTCCTTTACTGATCAGCAAGAAATGGAGAAGGAAATTCAGAAGAGATGTCCATATAAAATTGATATAGGTGCTGTGTTTTCACATAAGGTATTTATAAGATATTTACATCCATCTTGATATTTCCTTAATTTTTATGAAAACCGTGGTTGTCAATCAGCTACATAAACACTGCTAAGCAAACCACATGTTTAGATTTTTTCCAACAATGAAACGTGCAATGATGTACATTTCAAATAAACAATGTATTTCTTCAGTTCTTGGTACAGGAATTAATGAAACAGGTATTGCAGAAAAAATTACATTATCCTCTTATGCAGATTATATTTTTTTTTCTGCATAAGCTGCTATGTTTATTCCTGAACTAACAACTTGTTTAACATTATGTAACACCAGTATGTAACACCAGCAGGTCTAAGTATTAGTATGTACTTCAACACTGAAGAGGATGGACCAAATTGTCTACATACGAAAAAATTTTTTGGAATATTAAATATTTTCTTGATACTTTTGTAAGAGCTGTGGATATTGCTTGTTTATTTTATTGATATAAAATTTATTATGCAACTTTCCATTTACAGCCAAAAGAACACAAAACTGTGAAAGCTGCGGCATTTCAGGCTCAAGAAAAAGAACTTGTTTTTGACATTGACATGACAGATTATGATGATGTGCGGACGTGTTGTTCGTAAGAATTTTTAGATTTCATTTATGAATTTCTTTAAAAAGAATTTTTACAGAAAATGCATTTTGGCAATATTTTTCTTTAGAATAATGGTTCATTTGTTACTTTAGTGAAATATTCATTACTAGAAGATATTTTTGGAATTTGATGTTGAGCATGAACCATTCATGACAAAGCTGGATGGAAGATAAACTGAAACTAGACATTTTGAAATTAAGAAATATACTCTTTAATTGTATTTATGTTTTTATTCTGTAGAATTTATTTGGAACTATTAGATGTTAAACTGAGCCTCCTATGATATATATTCAGTTATGTTGTATGAAATTTAATAAATTTCATCAGCAGTCTTTGATTTTGCTTCTTTTATTTTTGATATATATTAAATGACAGAAGATAAATTTTAATCACAGTTCCTTTTTTCTGTTTAGAGGAGCAGATATTTGTGACAAGTGTTGGCCCTTGATGCAGATTGCAGTTAAAATCTTGGACCGAGCTTTAGAAGGTTAGTCTGTGTGTGGCTCCTTTCAAATAGGAAGTCAAAGCTGAACACAAGTTGTAAAAGGAAGAGATTGATCCTTGTCCACCATATTTCTTGTCTCCTTTATTTCTTCAGCCCCTACTTACCAAATACTCACCTATAAGTCGTTTGCAAATTTTAAGCTTATTTTAGAGGGACTGACGCAACCTTTTGATAACTCGCCTATAAGTCACCTGTCAGACTAAGAGTCATAGGCGAGTATATATGTTAAGCCTTTGACCTCTTCATAGTTTTGAGATATTTCATTTTTGAGATCTCATTGGTGTGGACAAGTCTAAGACTGTAATTTTTACTTGTTAGGATGAAAATTTCAAAAAATACTTTACCACATCAGGAGAAAAGGCAACAATAATATTGCTGGTCAGTGCACCTATTCAATATGCATGTAAAACAACAAAACAAATGTAAACACTTAGTCAATGTAGGAAATTCAGCAAGTTGACCATTAGATGTACAATTACATGTACCTATGCAAAATAGACGCCAGTGTGGCACAGTGGTTAGAATGTCTGCTTCAGAGTCGCGAAGTAAGGAGTTGATCCTTGCCTCACGGCTTCGAATCCCACTGTGAGACATGGAGACCAATCTTTTGGATGAGACCGTAGTATAAACCAATATCATCTGTCACAGAGGACTGTGGCACAATAAAGATCCATCACTGCGTAATGGCCGTAAGTGGCAGCATCTCCGTATGAGGGAAAAATTCTCGAGAGAAATGTTAAACAACATATAAACAAACTAATGCAAAGCCATACCTGTCCTAAGCTGATAATAGAGATGGGAAAAGGAATATGGTGAAATTACGAGTAGTGTTCAGCTTTAACTATTGTATGTACATATATGATTGATCTGTTGAGTGGTTCCTCTGAAATGTAATGTAAACTATTGTATACAGGGTAATTTTTGCCCCATGTTATTTTTGCCCTTTCACACAACTTTGCCCTGTTTAAAATTTGCTCAGACACTGTGACGGTTCTGTTTTGAAAAACATACTGTGTTTCTTGAATTTGCTTAATTTTTAACTCGCATTGTTTCTTATTCACCCACCTTTTAGTGGGGCAGAAGGGATAAAAATAAAATGGTAAGGATTTCTCTGTGTAAAGTATTCTGTTTCTTATTAACCATCTAAGTTAATGGATCTGTTTTAATTTTACAGAGGATTTTGGATTTGAGCACCGACTCTGGGTTTATTCTGGTAGACGTGGAGTCCATTGCTGGGTGTGTGATGAAACGGCACGGAAACTCTCTCAGAACGGCAGGACAGCCGTAGCAGAATACCTTAGTCTGGTCAAAGTAGGTTTACTTCATCTTGTATAACAAAACTCCCAAAACCTTTATATGTAACCCATGTAGTAGTATAAAATGATGCTTATTAATTTTTTTATGTGTCTAAAAGTCAATCAAACATCGTCAGTTATAATTAAGCTCTGGTCAATTTTGATAAACTCAAAGGCTTGTTAATGTTTGCACAGTGCTGCTCATTTTGTAATAATGATTTGAGATTTCTTTATAATGATTAAGAGGACAGCAGATTGTAAAACTGTCTTTCTACATTGTATAGTAAAATAAAGACTTCAACAAAATAATTAAAAATGAACTCTAATTTTACAGGGAGGGGAACACCAGAATAAAAAAGTCAATCTGGATACCCCAACTCTCCATCCCTTTATAAGGTAAAACCCACTGCATGTCTAATGAGTCGTGTTTGTGATTTTGATGGCTATTGGTGCATAATGTGAACCCTTGCTGAATAACTGTACCGTTTTTGTTTGCAGTCATTCCTTAGAAATTGTCAAGGCCAGATTTGAGGATTACGCTGTAAAGAAGCAAGAATTTTTGGGAGATGAAGAAAGACGGAAAAAAGTCTTATCACTAATAACAGAAGAAAATATCCTTTTTCATTTGATGAAAAAACAATATTATTGTAGTATATTACAACTAGCCTGTTTAACAATCTTTTGAGGGCATCAAAAGAAGTTGGGAAAAGCAGTTTGAATTGCTTTTACTTACAACCTCACTGGAGATTCAAAAATAAAACAAAAGATCCTTCTTTATAGGTAGCACTGTATACAAATATTTCAACCATTAAAATGAAATTTCTTCATCGATGCAAGAAAGTGGTGAGAACTATTCAACCATATCACAATGTACTAATGTTGACCTATAACCTTGATCCTGCTATTCCTCAATTTGCAATTATCTTGGCTTTCACACACAAAATTTTTTTTAGCAATTTTTATTGAACTTTATACCCTGATACTTTGTGAGAGGTTACAATTTTCTTACCTTGGCTCTCTTCTGACCGTGACCCACCCTTCAACACAATTTTCTTCATTTTGCTCCCAGTTCATTGTATTTTATTTGTAAAGTATTATATACAATTCCCTGCACAGATAAATCTCTATGTGAGCATATTAACAAGATACAAAGATCATGTATAATGATTAATATAGCATATAGGGGAATCAACATGAAACAATAAACCATCATTATGCTGCTAGTTAAGATGAATCAACATTACATACCATGCTACAGAACACAATAAATGTACTGAAGGTATCAGTTCTGTTTCTGAAAAAAAAAAATCATTCTTCCTTGGTCATATTGTACATTTTGTTAAATGTGGGAAAAAAGTTTCTAAACTGTCTGGTTACTTATGTGTTTGTGTCTTTCGTTAATTAAAGATTTAATGGTTTCACAAATATCCATTTTTCCTCTTCCCTCTCTTATTTCTGTATATGTTTCTCCATGCCTGATGCTTAGTACCATAATATTCACATCAAAAAAATCTTAACTGTTTTTCAATATCATATATTTTTGTGGGAGATTTTTACCAATCAAATTTAACCTTAATTTTATACAATTAAGATCTCCATTGGAAGAGAATTTTGAAAAAGAATTTGGAGATGCAGTTTCAAAGACAGCATGGGATGTAATGAAAACATATGTAAAAAGCAAGGTAAGATCATTGTATTAGTTATGGAATGGAAGTACATAAATGTACAAGATGTGTTTGTGAAACACAATGCGCCTGGTGGCAATAAAGTTCATAAAGCTATTTTTAGCATATAGGTCACAGTCAAGGTTAAATGTCATTGACCTTGATGTCATTTGAAAGAACGTAATTTGTGAAGTGTTCATACTAAATATGAAGTCTCTATTTCTTATGGTTCAAAAGTTATGGCAAAGGTTCAAAAAGGCTATTTTTTCAGCATAAAGATCACAGTCAAGGTCACAGTTATTTACTTTGTTGCCATTTGAAAGAACTTAATAATTACTTAAGTAAGCATACCAAATATGAAGTCTTTTTCTCTCATGGTTCAAAAGCTATGGCAAAGGTTAAAGTTGACAGACAAACAAACAGACAGGACCAAAACCTATCTGTTGATCTGGGCGCATAAATAGGTGAAGATAACAAAAAGTGATCAACCTCAAAAAATACTGAGTATATAAATAATACAAACAAGAAGAGGGCATACCCCTGGAAATTCCAGAGACAGAATCAAGTGCTTAGGAGGAGTATGCATGTGGTTCACTACCAGGCTTGCTTTAGATGCTGGATCAGTGGATCTGACCTATATTTTTGAGAGAAATGGCCAAGTTTAAGTGTTTCAAGCAAGTTTAATTCCAGTCAATTACCAGCCTTATCCTAACTAAATTTAATCAAAGATTTGGGGGTATTATACCTTTTGTCCTGTCCGTCCATCTGTCTATTTGTTGGTATGTCCACAACAACTTTAACCTTGCCAATAACTTTTGACCTGGAGGGGCTATGGTTTTCATGTTTCACAAGTGTATTCCTTGTGACAAGGCCTTTCTTTGGGTACCACCAAATTTGACCTTGACCTTGGAGTGTGACACACTTTTACACAAAAATACCAACTTTTTACTTTGGCCATTTTTTTTTCAACGGTTGTAGCTAGGACTTCATTCTTCATTCTTTGTGACAAGACCTTTCATTGGATACCAACAACTTTGACTTGACCTTGACTTTGGAGATTGACCTACTTCTGAAAAACATTAAACTTTGCCATAATATTTGAATGGTAAGGGCTAGGGCTTTCATACTTCACTTTTGTAATCCTTGTGAGTTGTGACAAGAACGACCAACATTTTAGACACTTATACCTTGACCCTAGAGTTTGACCTACCTTTAAAAAATTTAATCTTGGCCATAACTTTTGAACAGGTGTTGCTAGGGCTTTCACATTTCACAATTGTATTTCTTGTGAGAATGCCTTACTTTGCATACAAACATATTTGATTTGCATTTGTAGAAAGTTTAACATTTACTATGTTGCCATACGAGAGCATCAGTGTTTCACAAACACATCTTGTTTATATACTGTAGAATCACAAATTTTCGTGGGGATAAAATTTCGTTGATTTGTCATCAAACATAGTTTCGTAGGCATTTAATTTTGTTGTTTAAAATATAATCAAATTCAATATATAGTCAAATAAAATTTCATGTGGGATTTAATTTCGTTGATAATTGTTAACAACGAAATAAACGAAATTTAATCCTCCACTAACATTTGTGCTTTTACAATAGATATGAAATACACCAGACAAAGCAGTGATTGGGCTTGGGAACTCAAAAAAATTTAACAACTGTAGGTTAAAGGTTTTATTTATACAAAATTTTATTCACCAATAAAGCAATAGTAGGTTTCTTATTTATAAATCAAAATGGAATAGCCAGACTTGATGAACATAAGCTTTTCCTGATCAATGCAGCAATGAATTCCCAGAAAATAGGTGTTCAATGGAATATATCTTTTTGAATTTCAAGAAATAAATTTCTTCTATTTTCAGAGTAATTTAAAAGGCTCTAAGTACGTCCTGGAGGAGATCATGTTACAGTACTGTTACCCTCGACTGGACGTCAATGTCAGTAAAGGAGTCAACCATTTACTGAAGAGTCCCTTCTGTGTTCACCCAAAAACTGGTAAACATTGGCTTTTTCTGCTTATAGGATCTGTATGTGTAGACTTTGACATGTTTTTAAAATCATCTGTATGAAAGATTTTTCTAAGAAGTGGGCTCTTTGTATTATTTAGAGAACTCAACGGGTTCTGTATCGTAGATACAAATTTGGGGATGGAGGAGTGCATAGCACGAGTCTCCACTCCCAAATTTGTATCTACGATACAGAACCTGTCAAGTTCTCTAAATGATTTTTGACATGATCAATCAAAAAGAGCTCCGCCCACTGTATTACTTTCACCGTATACAACGGGTAACGCGGGGGAGTCGCTAAAAAGTATGGGGGAGTCGTTTTCAACGTATGGGGGAGTAGATTTTCACCGCTTCGGAGTCGGAAGAGATGTGGGTCACGTCTTTTTTCGGTATTTATAAGATGTATTTACAAAAAACAAATATCCTACGGAAGATGGCAATAGTTAAGCTTTATTTTGGTCATTTGTCCGGCTGTCATATACGTCTAGTTTTCTCAAACACTTCGAAACTATTTGACAGTTTTCATATTTACGTTGATCGGATGGTAAAAACATGCATGATTTGTACTATTTACGGCTTGTGTAGGGATTTTCACAGTTAAAACAGCGAGAGAAAATGTTTATCTTTTAAATTCAACAACTTAAACTTGACTAGACTTTATAAAAATTAATAATTAAGACATTTTCTCCCCAGACAGTGACGGTTACGTAGGGGGGAGTCGTTTATGGGAAAGCACATCGCAGGGGGAGTCGCAAAATAAAGTCAAATGCAGATACTTAGTGTTGTTTTCATCTCTTTTATACTGCCAATACCTTTTTATTTACTCGTAGATATCTATAAATCTATATTTGGTTATTTACTTTATAATTTGAAGTTACGAAAAGAGATTTTTTCTGTGGCTTTATCAGTTCCAGAAAAAAATCAACAATATAGATTACATGAACAATTGGATAAAATATCATCGGAGCACATGTGCTTGGGGACAGGACCGTCCCCCTCAATATGTAATTTTCGTACATGTATATCACAAAAATTCAAGCCACGAATTCAGGAACCCTAACTTCCGACAATAAAAGCCTTTCCATAAAAAAAGAACAACCCGATTTATAATTTGAAAAATTTCTTGATAATATCAACCATTTTTTTAATTAGATAAAGGCAAATCTCAGACGCGTCTGCACGCGCCATTTGACTTTTTCTTTGGGAAGGGAGTTAAATTTAACTGGTATATTCTCTCGATTAGGTTCACAGATAACATTCATAATTATTTTTTTTAAATTTATTTATCATATAAAATAACACATCTTCAGACACAAACGAATTAGTATGTCAAATTGAGAATATTTTGGATAATCTGAGGTTAATACAAATAGGTAAATATACAGGATGAATGCTGAAGAAGGGACTGAATTGCATATTACCTAATATGCTGGAAATGTATGTCTATGATATATAAAATGAGAAGTGACAATGTAAAAATAATTAATCAGAAACTTTGAAAAGAGGAAATACGAAAATATTTCTTCTCTGTATACATTTCATCATCATGATATCCTCCCTTTCCTTTCCTTTCCCCAGCTATATACAGTTCCTCAGAATATGATACCCCTTTACCCCTCCCCCTTTCGGAGTTTCGTGAACACATAGCATGGTGAATTGTTGTACCAGAATCAGTCTGAGGCAACCAGTATTATACATTCATAGACAGGGTTCCTAGGGCAACATGCATTTTGTCGGACCCAAGAACCAAACTGTTTGCAGGAGACTGTTAGGCCGAAGGCAAATAGTTTTGTTCGAGGGGTCGACGAAACACATTTTGCCAGATCAAGAGAACACATTCGATCAATGTTTTGTTATACATTTTACTGTTTATTATGGTATTATTTTGATGAAATTTTTGTTAATCCTGCATTTAAAGTCTGTCAATTCCGTAAAGTTCTGACAGCTGACCCCGCCCACACTTTGACATAAACGGTACATTATCTCATCGAAAGGTCCAACATCTCGCTCCACGGTCAAACAGCTTTTTATTTGACTATTTGACTGAAGAAAACAGTAGAAAGGTTATTCTTTTTAGTACATGTATAAATTTATATAACAATTTTTAAAAGTATAACAAAAATTACATACAACTCACCTAAAAAATTTTGAATTTTAACAAGCAAAAAAATGGGTTGTTGAAAGGAGGTAACAACAGTTTGACAACCAAATTTTATATTTTATCAAAACAAATTAGCAAATAATAGTTACTATGATTTTGGTTTATACAATGTTATATAAGCCTTATAGTTTTTTTGGTAATAGACCTGCACTCATAACTTTTACCTGGTCTATTATCTGAAAAATGTATGTCAAATTCAGCATCCGAAGCAGGTCCATTAATGTGCATCCTAAGATTTATCATCCATGCAAGTTTGCTCATTATAGGGCTCATAGTTAATTGGAAATGAAACATCACCAAAAACTAACATTTTCACTCATTCACAAAATGTAGGTCAGATTCAGCATCCGAAGCAAGCCCGGTAGTATGCATCCTTAGATGTATCATCCATGCAAGTTTGATCATTAAAGATCTCATAAATGTAGTTACTTGGAAATGAATCATGCACCAAAACCTTTAACCTATTCACGCAACCGGAAAATGTAGGTCATATATGCATCCTTAGATGTATCATCCATGCAAGTTTGGTCATCATAGGGCTTATAGTTACTTGGAAATAAAACCTACACCAAAGCCTTAACCTGTTCACTTAACCGCAAAATGCAGGTCAGAATCTGTATCAGAAGCAAGCCTGGTAGTATGCATCCTTAGATTATCATCCATGCAAGTTAGTCAACGTAGGGCTTATAGTTACTTGGAAATAAAACCTACACCAAAAACTGCACCAAAAATGTTAACTTGCTCCAAAAACATTAACCTGGTCATTCCTTGACTGAAATTACAGCATCTGAAACTTTGACTGGTACAATGAAACACACTAGAACCATCTTCTATTCATGTCTAAACAATAAAGGACATAGAAGCATTTAAAAAGTAAACTGCTCCAAAAAACTTAACCTCTACCTGGGACGCCGACACCGACATTGACGCCGAGATAATACATAAGCTCCCCCAACTTCGTTGAGGTGAGCTAAAAAGGTATTGGCAGTATAAAAGAGATGAAAACAACACTAAGTATCTGCATTTGACTTTATTTTGCGACTCCCCCTGCGATGTGCTTTCCCATAAACGACTCCCCCCTACGTTACCGTCACTGTCTGAGGAGAAAATGTCTTAATTATTAATTTTTATAAAGTCTAGTCAAGTTTAAGTTGTTGAATTTAAAAGATAAACGTTTTCTCTCGCTGTTTTAACTGTGAAAATCCCTACACAAGCCGTAAATGGTACAAATCATGCATGTTTTTACCATCCGATCAACGTAAATATGAAAACTGTCAAATAGTTTCGAAGTGTTTGAGAAAACTAGACGTATATGACAGCCGGACAAATGACCAAAATAAAGCTTAACTATTGCCATCTTCCAGGGGATATTTGTTTTTTGTAAATACATCTTATAAATACCGAAAAAGATGTGACCCACATCTCTTCCGACTCCGAAGCGGTGAAAATCTACTCCCCCATACGTTGAAAACGACTCCCCCATACTTTTTAGCGACTCCCCCGCGTTACCCGTTGTATACGGTGACTTTGCAGCATCCAAACTTCCACCAGAGGTCTGTAGATGAGGCCCAGATGGGGAGTACGCATCCACAGTATATATATTTCCATGGGAAAAGTAAGATTCGGTCAGATTAGTTTTGACAATTTAACGAGGTAGACGTAATGGAGTGATAGTCAGTTTTAATGGATAAGGTGGAGTATTCAACCGTCATTGTGGTGATCTATTGTAGATGGAGATATATATCAGGGGTCTTAAAATTCTGACTTAGCTAGATTTCCAAAAACAGGATTTACAGAAAATTCTTCAATGAACTTTGATGTCACTGATTTTTATTATGCCCAGCCATGAATATGGCCGGGGCATATAGTATTTGTCATGTCCGTCTTCAATCCTTCCGTCCTTCCGTCCTTCCGTCACACTTTGTGTTTAGCTCTCTTCAAAGCTAAGTTTCAAAGAAACTATCAAAGATAAATTTCATCAAACTTCATATGTTGATAGATATTGATGAGAGCTATGCAACTGCATCAACATTTTTTTACCTTGACCTTTCCTTTGACCTTGACCTCACTTTGCTTAAACTAGTGTTTAGCTCAGTTTTAAACATACCATTCAAGATGGTGTTATCAAACTTCACATGTTGATACAAACTTGCACATATGATGCATCTAGGGATGAACACTACCAGACTGGCTTCGGATGCTGGATCTGACCTACATTTTCCAGATGAGTGACCAGGTTAAAGTTTTTGGAGCAGTTCATTCCTAAGGAACTAGAAGCCCTACTTGGACCAAACTTGCATGGATGATGCATCTAGAGATTGACACTACAAGACTTGCTTCAGATGCTGGATTTGACCTACATTTTCATTCCTATATTCATTTCAACTATAAGCCCTACCTGAACCAAACTTGCATGGATGATGCATCTAGGGATGGACGCTACCAGACTGGCTTCGGATGCTGGATCTGACCTACATTTTTATTCACTAGTAACTATAAGCCTTACCTGAACTAAACTTACATGGATGATGCATTTAGGGATGGGCACTTCCAGACTTGCTTCGGATGCTGGATCTGACCTACAATTTCATTCCCAAGTAACTTTAAGCCCTACCTGAACCAAACTTGCATGGATGATGCATCTAGGGATGGACACTACCAGACTTGCTTCGGATACAAATATATCCTCGGCGGGGCATTCATGTCCTATGGACATATTTCTAGTTTTCAAATTGAATTGTGACATTAAAACAGAGGGAAAGAGACATGTGGCTGTCTTCAGCGAAAAGGATTTTTAAAAATTAAAACGTGGAAATAATGGACTTGAATGATTTTGCATGAGGAGAGTGGATGTTTTCCATCGAAATTGAAATTACGTGTAGAAGATGTTTTCCGTTATTGAGAATTTTCCTTTTAGTTTGGATCGAAATAACGTGTAGATTTTGTGTGGAATAATTTTTCAAAAAGTCATTGAGAAATTTTGACATTTTACATTTTCAGGAAAATACCGGGTATTTCTCCAAAATTTATGATAGGAAAACATCAGCATTTACCATTTGTACGTGCTTTTGCTAAATTGAATCAGTGATCATCAAACTTTGTCAGTTGATGCATCTTGGGTCCTCAAACAAAGTCAACTTTAAAGTAGGTCACCTTGACCTACTTTTTGAATTTGATGGCTGATCTTTTCTAAAACATTTAATACCATTAATTCAGAAACTGAAAGGTTTAGAATCATCAAATCTTGTAAGTTGATGTATCTCGAGACCTTAAAACATATTTATGAAAAAGTAGGTCACTGTGACCTACTTTTTAGCTCACCTGAGCCAAAGGCTCAAGTGAGCTTTTCTGATCAAAATTTGTCCGTTGTCGTTGTTGTCGTAGTTGTCGTTGTCGTCATCGTCGTAAACTTTTCACATATTCATCTTCTTCTCAAGAACCACTGGGCCAATTTCAACCAAACTTGCTACAAAGTATCCTTGGGTAAAGGGGATTCAAGTTTGTTCAGATGAAGGGCCACGCCCTTTTCCAAGGGGAGATAATTATGAATTTGTGAAAAATTAATGCCATTTTCAAAAAATCTTCTTCTCAAGAATGACTGCACCAGGAAAGATGAAACTTATGTGGAATCATCCTCAGGTAGTGTAGATTGAAGTTTGTTCATATCATGACCCCCTGGGGTAGGGTGGGGCCAAAATGGCCGATCAAAGTTTTACATAGGAATATATAGGAAAATCTTTAAAAATCTTCTTCTCAAGAACTACAGGGCCAGGAAAGATGAAACTCATGTGGAATCATCCTAAGATAGTGTATATTGAAGTTTGTTCAAATCATGACCCCCGGGAGTAGGGTGGGGCCAAAATGGCCAATCAAAGTTTTACATAGGAATATATAGGAAAATCTTTAAAAATCTTCTTCTCAAGAACCACAGGGCCAGGAAAGATGAAACTCATATGGATTCATCCTCAGATAGTGTAGATTCAAGTTTGTTCAAATTATGACCCCCAGGGTGAGGGTTGGGCCAAAATGGCCGATCAAAGTTTTACCTAGGAGTATATAGGAAAAATCTTTTTTAAGGTAGGTCCCTACTCGTGGAATTAATTGGTTAACAGTGCAATTTTTGTCCTGATTTACATTAAGAGATACTTTATCTACTTCAAAAGCACAAAATATAGATAGATAATCTATATTTTTACTGAGATAGGATGTGAAGCACTCATGTACCCTCTTGTACCAAAAACAAAATCGCGACTGTTATAAAGACGGTCTAAATTTTATGTCATTGCACATGGCAAATAAATTCTTTTGAACATAAATCATAAGTATAAGGATAATAATGAATAATTTCAGGCTACAGTACACAGTACTGGTTTAAACTAAGAAAATATTAAAGAATTAATCTCATTTTACTAAAAAGTAACAAAGCTCAAAACTCAAATAAAGCTCTCTATTAGAATAATTAATTTGTTTACCCTGATTTTTTGTCTTTATTCATAGCAACCGATACCTGAAGTATCTTTTAGGCATGGTGAATGTATTGGTCATCTGTCTTTTCACCGAGATATGGGGTAAAATATACAGGTACCCCATCGCAGTTCAATAACTCAAGCCTTTTATGTCAACAAAGATATTTATAAATCAGCTAAAAAGTGAAATATTCTTTTTAAGAACAATTTTATCAACATTTACACACCCTTTCCTAATCACAAACATAATTTTTTATTTCTCAATTCAATTCTGAATATATTATATACAGGGGCCATGTCCACTACTAATGATACGACTTTCCTTGTTGCCTATTACTTCTTACAAAAGACTATAAGCAAGATACACAATGTTTTTCAAGCAAAATCATGTCTAAAATTTCATATAAATTATTAGTAGCCTGCGTTGAATTTTTTTTTATTATTACCTAGTATATTATGTACCTTCATTCATATGTAGATTTGCAGTCAAAAACGAAAGTAGGAAAATCCCATCTGCACAGCATACCATTTGTGTACAGATAAAAACAATGAATGAAAAGTATTATTTATTGACATAAGAGCAAATTATTTGCTACTTTTTCTGTAATAGGTATCAGAAATATTGGAGTTGTACCAATGCAATCACAAACGTGTAGTATCAATATAACCTCCTAGGTAAAAATATACCGCATCTGAAATGTTTGGCATTTGACCTCGAGCGTGTGTTATAAATCGATTCAATTTGCTGCTACATACTGTATAAATCTCAATCCTTGCACAAAAATACCCTCAATCATCTTTATGCACCCCTCCAACACTTCTGTAGACATTTTTTACGTTTTTGCTAATGTTATATGCACTATAATTTTAAAACCGAAAACGGCTAATTCCGGCTTCTGGTTTACCACGAGTAGGCCCCTACTTTAAAATTCTTCTCAAGAACCATAGAGACAGGAAAGATGAAACTCATGTGAAATTATCCTCAGGTAGTGTAGATTCAAGTTTGCTCAAATCATGACCCCTGGGGGTAGGATGGGGCCAAAATGGCCGACCAAAAATTAATTCTCGTAGGAATATAAAGGGAAACCTCTTAAAATCTTCTTTTCAAGAACTTCAAAGCCTCTTTAGTAATATTTATGTAGAATTATCCTCAGGTAGTGTAGATTCTAGTTTGTCCAAATCATGATATGTGGTTTTTCCTAGCTGATGTGCTCAGGAGAGCGCTGTGGCCCCTTGGCCTCTTGTTACATTTTGCAGGCATTTGTTTTCAAATTGTTTAAAAGGCATATTTTGAATACTTTCAGACCTATGATCATCAAATCTTGTAAGTTGATGCATCTTGGGTCTTCGGAAAACGTCGACCAAAAATGGCTTAGAATCATCAAACTTTTTCAGTTGATGCAACTTGGGTTTTCGGAGAATGTTGACCAAAAAGTAGGTCATCATGACTTACTTTTAACATTTTCTGGCTATATTTAAATATCTCGGGTACTTATTGGCTTAGAATTGTCAAACTTTGTCAGTTGATGCATCTAGGGTTTTCGGAGAATGTCTTTCAAAAAGTTGGTCACAGTGACCTACTTTTGAATATCTCAGGTACTTATTGGCTTAGAATCATCAAACTTTGCCAGATAGTGCATCTTGGGTTTTCTGAGAATGCCGACCTAAAAGTATGTCAAGGTGACCTACTTTTGACATTTTATGGCTTTATTAAAGTATCTTAGGTACTTATTGGCTTTGAATCATCAAACTTTGTTAGTTGGTGCATCTTGGGTTTTCGGAGAATGTTGACCAAAAAGTAGGTCACGGTGACCTACTTTTGAATACTTCGGGAACTTATTTTCTTAGAATCATTAACCTTTGTCAATTAATACATCATGAGTCCTCAGAAAATTTCAATTAAAAAGTAGGTCACAGGGACCTACTTATGGTACATGTATTTCATAGTTATATTGAAATATCTTCAGTCCTAACTGGCTAAGAATCATCAAACTTTGTTAGTTGATGCATCTTAGGTCTTAGGATATTTAGAGTTTGGGCTTCAATATTAATAGAAGTGGTAGATTGTACAATTTATCAGAAGAGCGATTCAAGGCCCTTGGGCCTCTTGATTTTTTAAATTCTTACGACAGGTTATATTGATAAATTTAAGTCAAATTTTCATGTCTTAAAAGTGTCAATGTTATATGTAGAACTAGTACATAAATGCAATACTGAGTATCAATGTGACTAATGAAATTCCCTGTATTATAGGCAGAGTGTGTGTTCCATTTGATCCTAAGAAAGTTGATGACTTTGACCCCATGAGTGTCCCCTTGATAAGGTAAAGTAAATAACTGTTCATTAATACAAAGTGAAAACAGACCTCAGTCTTTACTCATATTTGGTAATTTGCATATATGAATACACAAATTAGAACTTCAGAGATTCAATAGACCAATAACTTGTAAATCTGCAGATTTTACTATTGTTCCAGCAAGCTAGAATACAATATCTCCATTTTTGGGAGTTAAAACTATGTTCAATCTCCTATGGTCATCACGCATTTAACATGCGCAGTAATTTGTGTTGATTATATGGAGCCGAAAGCAAGGCTACTGTGCCGGCCAATTTACTGCGATGATTTTCAACAGAAAACATGCATAAACATCTGCCACAAATAGTTCATGTCATTTTCTTCTGAATTGATCTAATTTTATAATTTGAAATGTAAGTAAATGCAATTATAAAGTAATCTTATTTTCAATATTAGGTTTTGTTCAAAGTAAAACTAGATTATAAAGAACGTCAAAAGTTTTTCGTAATGGAACTCAGTTTTAGTGTAGCATCATCTAGAAACACTGAAAGAGATACAAACGACAACTCTACTTACTGAGGGCAAGCGGTAAATCTAGTCTTCCCGACTCCTGACGGTCCCAGATTTTGGACTTTTAGCAATTTCTTTTTTACCGTTGCACAGAATTCATTCAAACTTTTCATGAACATTTTCTTGGTTTAAATGAATTCATCAATGCATAAAAACTTTAGGAAACATGCGTTTTTATTACTTAATCAGCAGTATCACCTTCCAAAAAGCAGTAAATCTAGTATTCTGTTATAAATGTTAAAACCAAAAACGTGCACCGATGTTTTCGTAGAATCATGATTAAAAACAACAAAATGAAGTATATATTTTTTTTAAGAAAAGGAAAACCTCATTTACATACCAGATAATTTGTACGCACTCAAACTCTCACATATACCACTGCTTTTATGTTTGGTCATTAGATATTTGTTTTTAACTTGCTATTGCTTTTTTTCACAATATTTAGAAAAATTAAGTTCTGGCGTACTCCGTGCTTGTATAATGTTCGTGTAATTGAAATACATTTATATTCACAGAGAAGTTTTATATAACAAACCTTATATAACAAACCTGTTAGCTCTTAAAAGGATGCTATGTAAAAATCCACATTTTAGCAACATTGATATTATTCCTGTGAAACTGAAATTTTCATAACACATGGGTAAAGGTGCCAAGGAAAAATATATTACAAATTTGAAGATGAACTAGAGGTACTGTGAGCAGTGAATTATATAAATGATCAACCGTCACTAATATGAATATAATGGCAATGTTTCAAGCAGGAGGTATAAAAAAAAAGGGCTAATGTAGGCAGGCAAGCAATATGGCCCATGCATTTTTTTGCTATTCAATGTCTCTGAATGTCTTTTTGCAACACAAAAAATCTTAAACAGTTGTCTGCATTTCACTTAACCTCTCGATAAAAGATTTTATTTTACACCATGTTCAACTCCCATGAGTGCTTTCAGTACTTTGATTCTGACTTGAAAACAGGATAAATGTTGTTCTTTTGATATCCTATACTTAACCATCATTCATTATTTATGTCCTATGTCTTGTAGTGATATTTTCGAAGAGCTAAATTCCACAGAGAAGGAAGACTCAAACAAGAGGACGAAAGGTAACTATACAAGCTTCACGGAGCTTTGTGTATACAAGACAAGTAGGTTATAGCTGAGCTTTAAGGGTGGAATTTTTAATAAATTATTGAATATAAATTAAAGATGTGAGGGGTTTCAAAGATTTATACTGATTTATAAAGGCATCATAATCTTCCCAAGAAAAACAGTGTTACTGTCAATGTAGAAGAGTGCATTGTGAGGCTTATGATCTACATCAGTGTGCTGTAGATTCAGGCTGTCAAATTTGACATGGCCTTGTGTTATTAAAGTGAATGTTTAGACCCATTGGCTTTTTTCTTAGCATTAGTGTCAACATATATTGAGTTATGTTAAATTTTCTTCATATCTCACCAGATTTCAACAGAACTTCATTGAAAGAATGCATCCAGGTCTTTGAGAAGTTTGTGAAAAAGCTCGAGGAAACTTGGAAGGGAAAGGGAAAGCTCATAGAACAGAGTGGTGGGTAGTCATTGTACATGTATAATTAATGCCAGTCAATTCTACATATAGAGATATAGAATTATTATTCAGTAATCTTGATCATACATGTATACATAACAAGTACTATAAACCAACTTTTATTTTTGTGCGAGAAATTTTCGTGAAGTTCGCGAGAGTCTTGTCATCGCGAATATTTCTCCCCGCAACCAGTCCATGAAGCCTCTGTGTCTATTAACCTCAGATCAAAAGAGGCTTGATGGGGAAAACTAATTGTTGCAAACTATTTTAACCCCCGGTAAATCGCGAAATAAAGTCGTCATGGATAAAAGTTGGTTTACAGTATCAAGTTTGTATTGCAAAATTGATGATTTCTTTCATCTAAAGGTAAGATCCCATCTTTGTGCTCTACAGCTATCTTTTTAGGTGTATGAAATAGAGTTATCTTTCCTGCAATAGATATAAACACTTATAAACATTAACATGTTTGCTCTGCTCCTATTTTGTATTGTTTTATGGACTTTTGATCTTGAATACTGTCAGTTATCTCCAAATGTTTCACTGATATTTATTTCCTTAATATTTTAAAAAGCAATTTAAAAATATATCATGTATTCTGATAGATTTGATAGCTTAATTGAATTTAAATCAAACTAAACAATTAAAGAGTAACATCTTTTATAAATGTATGTAAAATCGTGGAGGAAATTTTTTATATGAATTTCTGTGGTAAAAAATATTTGTCTCTTATTTAGGGGTGCTAATAAGATTTAGATTTTCAATAATGTATTTGCCATTATTGTTGAAAAGAATATCTGTTTTTATTGCCAAACCATGACTAACTAATTAAACAGGAAACTATCATTTAAAAGAAATTCCTTTTTTTTTCCCTCATTGACCTGCACTTGTGACACTTTATCAAGATACTGACAGTCTCACTTTGAATTGGTTTATTTTGAAAACATATGACAGATGTTGGTATGCAAATTAAGGGAAGAGAATTTTTTATAGCAAGAAAAATATTCTTAAAAAGGTATGGCACTTCTTGAGAGTACATATATTGTAATGAACCTAATAGTGAGAATTGAGTGGATTATAATGAAAGTTTATAATGATAGTTAAGCCATGTGGCCCATGGGCCTCTTGTGAGTCATATTAAAATGTCTACTGTATATTTATAAGCTGTAAAAAGTCATTATGATAAGATGCTAAGGCACAGTGTTACAAAAGATGTTCTGATGAGTGAAGTATACGAATACTTCGTAAGAATATTTCTTTTTCTTTCAGATATTACAATGGAGTTCTAGGATTACACTGGTGATTGATGGACTTGTATTTATTTAATTGACATCAAGGACAGAAAAAATCTTATATACAATTTTCAGTATATAATAAGGCCTAGGATTTGACTCTGTACTGTATATACAGAAATATGTCATGTCAGTAGGTGCAAAGTTACATTTGGTCACAAAAAAACTTAGTAGTTTCTGTAGTAAATGACCAAATATAATGCTCATTATTAAATATTTTAAAGACAGAAAGCATTGTTAACGAATTGTGTTATTGGAACAGAGTGCAGAGAACAAATAAATGAAGTTGGGACCAGTAGTGGACAGGGAACTTATACTGCCTCACTAGTGAGCTTGCTTTTCTAATGATGTGTTCAAGTCTCCCTCTATTTTAGGCAAGTTAAGCAACTGTTTAACTCTTGTATGGGTGCCGCTTCACATTACAAAATTGGTGGTCACTTGTGTTTGGCGACCTGCTTCAGGAAGTCTTAAGAGCTAAGGCTTATTGTCCATTTACAGACTTGGTGTCTGTGGACGGCAGGGGTTGCTCTGACTGAATAGGTTCAAACCTGCTTCAGGAAGCTTTACGGGTAGGACTTGGTGTACAGGTACGAGTGTCTGTGGACGGCATTGGTTGCCAGGACTGAAGAGATCCAGACACTCCATGATATCTGCTTTACTTGAGAGTTTGAGCAAAAACTTTAAATTTCCTTATGACACAAATATTTTCTAATGCATAAATGATAATTTATTCCAAATCTTGTTCTTGAGAAGAGAAAATTAAACACTTGCTGTGGACTTCGCTGGACAGATATTGATACTGTATAGCTGGTTTCTTAGTGGATGTTTTGGCATTTTGCTGGCTCAAAAGTATGCCAATAACATATAGCGGAACTTTTTGCAGATATTTTTTCAAGATTTTAGTCAATTTTGAGATTTTTGGCTAAGAAAACAATGCTAATCACTACTTTATAATGCATGAAAAATTCTTGCTGATTATCAAATGGTTTTCTAATTATTTAACAATAATCAAACATAAACACTAACACATGTGAATGTGCCGTTATTGAAGCTTCTGATTTGGTCTGTAACTGCCTGCTTCTGAAAGGAGCAATAAATCACTGTGACCACTCGGGGAATTCTTCACTAGCCACACAGAGGTTATCAGTAATTAAACTACAGGGACTCTAGATTTAGGGAAGGAGATCTAACAGGTCACTAATGACCATGAAATAGGAGGTGGAGCTTAGCTCTTGCCATTTTGCCGGGAAATCTTTCTGATTCAGAATTGAACCTATTTTACTTCATTAAAAGCACCTAAATAAAGAATAGAACCTCCCATTCTTGTGAAT